>CAUYSK010053518.1:0-17514 GCA_963575035.1 Avahi laniger | reverse complement strand
CTCAAAAGATTGTGGAAGCTACTTTATTAATTAAGAAAGGAACACAGGGAGAGGAAGAAAATGGCTTCTCGAACAGGGGATGTTCTCCACTTTTCTCTTTTTTTTGAATATATATATTCAAAAATTTTTTATATATATTTTTGGTTGTCCGGCTAATTTCTTTCTATTTTTTTTTTTTTTTTAGTAGAGACGGGGTCTCGCTCTTGCTCAGGCTGGTCTCGAACTCCTGACCTTGAGCGATCCACCCGCCTCGGCTTCCCAGAGTGCCAGGATTACAGGCGTGAGCCACCGTACCCAGCCCACGTTTCTCTTTTATGTGAGGCTGTGCTCCAGGCTTTCTGCTTGAGTAGCTTCTGAGAAACTTGCAATGACAAAGAGAACAGGAGGGGAAACCACAGATGAGAGATCGCAACACGGCGAATGGGCAAGAGGTTAACCGGTGAGGAGACGTGGACAGAGCCGCAGCGCGGAGCAGGGACAGAGGAGAAGGGCTCAGGGGACGGCCGAGAGCCCTCGAAGGACCCGGGAGAGATGACTTGGCAGCGCTGGGTGCACAGAGGAAGCGAGTGCGGCAGGCAGCTGCAAACACTGGTATAAACTCAGATCTGCACCCGGAACAACCAGCCACACCCCACTGAACACCCAGCAGCAAGCGTGTGCTCCCCCGGCAGCCCTCACACAAAATGCAGGGTTCGCCCCCAAGAAAGAGAATCGTGCTGCAGTAATGGAATCAACCTCCGCGTTCTGGCGTTTAGGGACTCCGGGTTCCTCCTCTGCTCTCCAGGGAAGCCATCGGTCAACATGCTTGGCTCACGTAGGCAGATTTATGAGGAAAACTTGAAGCAAAAGTGACCATGATAGAAAGAAATGACCCTAGAGGAAAGCAAGAGACATGAAAAATGACAGAAAGCTTAAGAAACACAGAGGACCAATCCAAGCAGCCTGACCTCTGACTCCTAAGAGTTATGAAAGACAAAACAGAGGAAAGACAATTAGAGAAGAAATAATATAAGCATTTTCTAGCATTGGAGGATATGAAGAAGAAAAGTAGTAAGGAAGGGAGGGAGGAAGGGAGGGAGAGAGGAAACAAGTCTGCACCTGGATTCGGCGTTGTAAAAATTCTGAAGACTAAAGATAGAGAAGTGTCCTAAAAGCTTAGAGTTGCAAAAACAAACAAACTAAAGCAAAAATAGGTCATCTATGAAGAAATGAAAATCAAATTGACTTCAAATTTCTTATCAGCATGATTGTATGCTGGAATATTATGGAGCAATACCTTCAAAATTATGAGGGAAAAGTATTTTCTTTTCTTTTTTTTGAGACAGTGTCTTGCTCCGTGGAGTGCAGTAATAAGATCACAGCTCACTGGAGCCTCAAACTCCTGGGCTGAAGCGATCCTCATGTCTCAGCCTCCCAAGTAGCTGGGACTACAGGCGTGTGCCACCATGCCCGGCTAATTTTTTCTATATATATATATATTTTTTTTAGTTGTCCAGCTAATTTCTTTCTATTTTTTTAGTAGAGACGGGATCTCGCTCTTGCTCAGGCTGGTCTCGAACTCCTGAGCTCAAACGATCCGCCCGCCTCGGCCTCACGGAGTCCTAGGATTACAGGCCTGAACCACCGCGCCCGGCCTACAATTAACCATTTTAAAGTGTACAATTCAGTGTGGCATTTAGAGTGTTCACAATGTTGTGCGATCACTGCTTCTTTCAAAATCAAGTGTCACTCTATTGCTTGACTGCCCTGCCTAAAACTTACCTCCATCTCTGTCCGTCTTTATTACTTTTCCCTGCTTTATTTTTCTTCATTGCACTTACTTAATGTGTTGTTTTGCATTTGTTTTCTAGTTGATTGTCTCTTTCTCTCATTAGACTGTAAGCCTCACAGAAGTGGGGGCTTTGTGTGTCTTGGATATGCTATATCCTCAGTACCTAGGCTATACTTAGAGCAGGCCTCAAAAATGGTTGTATTGAAAATCATAACACAAACTCTGCTTATTTGTGTTTGAACTTTTAGAATCAATCTATAGAGAAGCATGAAAAACAAGCCTAATTATAACACCTCAATGATGCAAATTACAGCGGACTGAAGTTAGCAGGTAGAAAGAGGAAAGGAAAGGTGGTGGGAGAGCCAGATGTGATAATATCTCCCACCTTATGAACTACATATAGTTGATTGGTTAAAAAGAGGTATAAGTATATTATTTAAAAATATGAAGTGGGCTGCGGGTGGTGGCTTATGCCTGTAATCCTAGCACTCTGGGAGGCCAAGGTGGGAGGATCACTTGAGGTCAGGAGTTTGAGACCAGCCTGAGTAAGAGCGAGACCCCATCTCTACAAAAAACAGAAAAATTAGTTGGGCATGGTGGTGCATGCCTCTAGTCTCAGATACTCAGGAGGCCAAGGCAGGATGATCGCTTCAGCCTAGGAGTTTAAGGTTGCAGTGAGCCATGATTAGGTCACTGCACTCTAGCTGGGGTGACAGAGCAAGATCTTGTCTAACAAAAACAGCAACGACAATAACAAAATATGAAGTGATTCGAAAGGGAAACTAAATAATGCTGTATCTATTTGGAAGGGAAGGAAGGTAGGAATGAGAGGTATCGAAAATTGAAATCCCCAACTAACAAAGTAATAAAATGATTTAATTTAATATCAGTACTTTTTTCTTCTTTTTTAACCAAGTTGTGATTTGATAATTTCAATACTTTAATGATGCCAATGCTGAATATTAACTTTTTTTTTTTTTGAGACAGTCTCACTGTGTCACCCTGGGTAGAGTGCAGTGGCATCATCATAGCTCACTGCAACCTCAAACTCTTGGGCTCAAGCGACCCTCCTGCCTCAGCCTTCCAAGTAGTTGGGACTACAGGTGCACCACAATGCCCAGCTAATTTTTCTATTTTTTTTTTTAGTAAAGTTGGGAGGGGGTGCCTCACTCTTGATCAGGCTGGTCTCGAACTCCTGAGCACAAGTGATTCTCCCACCTCTGCCTCCCAGAGTACTAGGATTAAGGCGTCAGCCACCACTCCTGGCCAATATTAACTTTTATTACTGCTGTGTACGTGCAGTTAACAAAGGTGTGACTCCTATTAGCTGTTGTCAAGCACTGTGGTATCTTCCTCCAAAGCCAGGGCCGAGGCAGCATGCCTCCTGTTACTCATGCTTCTGTGTGGTCCCCCGCCACACTGGATCCGGGCTGGCCTGAGACTCACTTGACCCAGTAGGAAGTGGAGGAAGTGACACCCTGCCCGCCCTGAGCCTAGGCTTTAAGAAGGCCCGGCAGTTTCTGCTTTGTGCGTTTTGGAGCCCTGAGCAAACAACTGAGTCCTTCTACCCTGCTGGAGGGACTACGTGGAGAGATCACGGGGAGAGAGAAAGGCCCTGAGATTATGGGGGTAGGAGACAGCCAGGCTGCCCCAGCGCCCCAGCCAAGTCCAGGCTCCTACCAGACATGTGAGTGAAGCTGTCTTGGGGGTTTCGGCCCCACCGCTATCTGACTGCAGCAGCATGCAATACCCCAAATGAGCCCAGCAGAAATAATCATCCCGCTGAGCTCCAGCTAACCCTCAGAATCTCGAGAGATAGTAAGATGGCTGTTGCTTTCAGCCACCAAGTTTTGGGGTGGCTTGTTATGTAGCCAAAGATAACTGAAACAGGCAGGTTTAATCTTCTCCTGTCAGGTCACCCACTTCCTGCTCAAGTTCCAGATTATCAATCCCCAAATTCCAAGAACCAGAGAGCAAGGGGCTGAGGAGGAGAGCTAGGAGGACAGAGAGGAGAGAGAAGGCAGCAAGAGTATGACTGCCACGTGGGGTGAAGCGGGAATGGAAAAGACCCCCTGTGGTCAGGGAGTCAAAAGACTTTTATACTCACGAATGTCCAAACTCAAATTTGAAGGTTTTCTGTGCCACTGCTATAAATACCCTGCCTCTGTTTTCAAATTTTCTTCCAATTCTTAGTCAAGACTACTACCCACCAATTGCTTTCTGTGAGCAGAATTTTTATGAAAATAAAGAAGCTGAATTCATGGCTGGATACTTCCTAGGGGAAAATTCGGAACTCCAAGGAAAAGTCTTATTTGCTCCCTCCTTCCCTGTAGGTGGGCTTTACTTGAACTTGGCCCATTAATTTGCTTTGAAAAATGGACATGACATGCACCACTCCTGAACAGAACATTCTAGAGGCATTGCAAGTTTCTACTGGGCATTTTATTCCTATGCTCTCTGCCATGAGAAGGGCATGTTCCTATAGGTGCTGCTCCTTTAGCCTGGGTCCCTGAATGAGAAGACATGTGAACCAGTCCTTGAACTGCAGCCCGGAGCAGAGATGCACCAGCCAAACACAGCCACCGACCTGTCACATGAGCAGGAAATAAATATTTCTCGTTGTAAGCTACTAAGATTTTGAGTTCATTAAGCAGTATAATCTACATAATCTAGCAAAACCCAACCAATAGGAAGTCTAAACTCTAAGAAGTTCCAGAGGGGACACAAGAAACCTGGTAACTTACAAGGGGGCCTGAGTCAGATAATATCAGACTCAACATTGGCAGTGCCAGGTATCAGAAGGCAATGGAGCCCTGTCTTCAAAGTTGTGAAAGAAAATTATTCCGATCTTTAAAATCTGTAATGGGCCGGGTATGGTGGTATGCACCTGTTGTCCCAGCTACTTGGGAGGCTGAGGAGGGAGGATGGCTTGAGCCCCGGAGTTTGTGACCAGACTGGGCAGCATAGCAAGATCCTGTCAATAAAAAAAACAAAAATAAAAATCTGTAACAGAAAAAAATATGAAGATACACATGCATGGGCTCGGAAAGCTTACCATCCATGTGTTCCTCATGAAGACAAAAAAAATTCCATTATATTTTTATCCTACAAAGATGAAAATTAAAAAAAAAGCCTCTTTACTGTTAGTGGGGGTATAGGGAAATATGATGGTGGGAATGTAAGTGAATTCATTTCTGGAGAATTTAATAAAACATATAAAAAATCCTAAAAATGTTCCCAAACTTTTGATTCAGCAATTGTATTTGCAGTAAGTTATTTGAAGAGAATTAGCATCAGTGTAGGCAAAGATTCAGCTACTAAGATGTGGCATTCAGCCTTGTACATAATAGTGATAATCAGAAACAGCCTAATGTACACACTAGGCAGGCACTCACTATGGTGTAATTTAAAAATATATTCCTTTAAAATAAATAATTCATGAATGTCTTATAAAATTTAAAAAGACACAAAAGGCCATTCAGTAAAAAAAAAAAAAAAAAAAAAAATGAACCTTTTTCCACCCCTATCCTCCAGCTACTGAATTCCATCCTCGAAGGCAACTGACACAAGTTTCCTTTCAATCAATCCATCCAGAGACATTCTCTTCCTCTATATCATCCATAGCTGTATCTATAGCTGTATCATTTTCTTTTATGTATATGGTAGCATATTATACGCAGTTCTACTCTGGGCTCTTTAGACTTAATTCTTGGAGATTGTTCAATATGAGCATACGGAGATCTATTTCATTCTTTTAAACAAACACAGAGCTTTGATGTGTATCCCTTAATTCACGTGATCTTTGATAAGATCACATTTGCGGAAGATCTGTAGAAGAACATTTAGTAGCGTGGATAGATAGATATTCATGATTTATTAAGTGAAAAAAAAATAAAACAGCAGATTACAAACTGGTTAAGAGCCATACTCGCCTGTAAGTCTACAAATAGTCTCTTTCAAATGCTTAGGACCCACACGCACATATTCACACGAAAGCTGGCCATCATAAATTCCTGGAATGACACATCCACTGTGCCCTTTGTCCTAGTGAGTTGGCCTTTGTAGTCAGGGAAACGGCCCTGGTTCGTGATCTAAGGAAATATTAGGGAGATAGTTCAGCAAAAGATAACACACAGGGTTTTATTGTTCTCTGGGTACTTGGTGATCTTAACATACTTTTCTTTTCCATGTTGAGGTAAGCCAAGGAATGGTCTGTACCACCTCCTCCTTTGTTTGCTACTATTGAGAGCTAGAAATATATCAGAAGCATGGACTAATCAGTATCAGAGGCTTTTCAGCCCTGCAGGACTGAAGCCCTGGGAGAAAAACCAGTTGCAGTCCCTGGGATCAGGCCCTAGATAGAGATGGGTCTGCCCTGCACCTTCTGACTTTTCCCTTTTGGCATCATTCTGGCCGGATGCTGGGCCCTTACTGGGGAGCAACAAGAAGAAGACAGGTGCCCAGTTCAGATTTCGATATTCTTAAGAGCCTGCCTCAGCTGGAACCTTATTTTTGCTATCCGCAAGTGGCGTTCATATCGAAACAAGCATCCTTGTTAAAATAAACTTTTTATTTTGGAATAATTCTAGATTTACAGAAAAGTTGCCAAGATAACACTGATAACGCCTGTGTACCCCTCATCCAGTTTCACCTAATGTTAATATCTTAAGTTACCATAGGACAGAAAACAACATTGATGAACTGTACTCCAGATCTTATTTGGATTTAATCAGTTTTTCCACAAATGTCCTTTTTCTGTTCTAGGATCCAGTCCAGATTCCCACACTGCATTTTCTCATCATGTCTGCCCAGCCTACTCTGATCTGTGATAGTTTCTTGGTCCTTTGTGATCTTGACAGTTTTGAGGAATACTGGATTTTGTAGACTGTCTCTCAATTTGGGTTTATTTGATATTCTTTTCTCATGGTTCTACTGGGGTTACGGGTTGGGGGCAGAACACCAAAGTGTCCTCCTCGTCACATCAGATGTGGGGTACAGGCCACCAATATGACTTATGCTGGTGATATTAACCTGGGTCACAGATTAAGGTGGAGTCTGCCAGGTTTCTCCACTGTAAAGCCACAAATTTTTTTACCTTTCCATTCTCCATTTTTTAGGAGAGATTCATTAAGTCCAACCCATACTTAAGGGGAAAGGGAACTGAGTTCCATTTTTTGGAGGGAATAACATCTACATACATTATTTGGAATTTTTCTGTGAGGAGGAGATGTTCCTCCCCCCAGTTTATTTATTTATTCAATCATTTATATATATACAAACATCCTTTTGATTAAAAGTAATAAATCCATTTATTTAAGTAAAAGGTGTCAGGTCACTACTCATGCTTTAATTAATTTTTTTTTTCCTGGTTTACTATAGTATTAATACTTTATTTTTCCTTGTACTGTAATGTGTTCCTGGGGCCTAATGTTCTCACATAACAGTAGGAAACCAAAATTTGTTGTCATCTCTTAAATAATTGAGAATTGCATACAAAAACCTAACATAAATTAAAAGGATGAATAAAGTTACAGGTATAAATGCAAACCACTTCCAGCTCAAGGCAGGTAACCACCCACGGTGTTCCAGCAGGAAAACATCAGATAAGAAAGGAAACTAACTGGATCCTAAGGCTTGGACTTTTCCAACCCTGTAAGCCTGGCAAGACAAAAATGACAACTGGTTCAGGAACACTTGCCAGCCTCTAGGGAAATCCTGGCCTTGTCTGTTCTGACACTAATACCCTGTACAGATCCAGGGGCTGATGGCCACACAGGTCCACCAGGCCATGGATTTTCTTCCACAAGGATGTTCTCTCACTTCAGCCACAAAGTGACCAAGGCACAGGTACTAAGTGTTCAAATCAAAGATATGTACAGGGTATTAAACATACATCAAAGGAACAGTTAACTTGAAAGCAAGGTCAGAAACAGCAAGAAGTTTTGCAATCTAGTGCTGGGCCAGATACAAGCTTCAAGGACAAATTTCTTTTCAAAGGCTTATTGCAGCTTCAGGAGGCTAGCATGAGGTGTATACATTTGCCGGAGCAAATTTATCCTTCTGAATTAACTTATGCAGCAAATGCTATGCATCTGCTTGCAGTCCATTTAGAATCACTTGCGGTGGACGACGGACTGGCCCAACTGGTCCTAGTCCTGCTTACTGAACTACATCTGCTGACAGGTGACAGGGCGACCAGGACGGAGCTGAGTACTTGCTCTCAGGGCAAGCGATGACCTCGAGCTTCCTGGCGTTGGACACCACGGCGGTGATCTTCTGCATCCAGTAGGGGATGCCGGGTATGCGGTGGTGCCACCAGACAGCAAGGTGTTGGTGCACGGGTCCTTGCGGATGTCCATGTCACACTTAATGATGGAGTTGAAGGTGGTCTCGGAGATGCTGCAGGACTCCGTATCCAGGAAGGAGGGCTGGAAGAGTGCCTCGGGACACCAGCATGAGTCGTCGCGGATGGCGATCACCTGGCCATAGCTCTTCTCCCGGGAGAAGGGGCAGGCAGCGGTTGCCCTCTCCTGCTCCAAGTCCAGGGCTACGTAGCACCGTTTCTCCTTGATGTCGCTCGGACCTCCAGCTCGCTGCGTTGGTGAAGCTGCGGCCGCGCTCTGGGAGGATCTGCACGAGGTCAGGTCCCGAAGCCGGGCGGCGTGGGCAGGGCATGGCCCTGGGAGATGGGCACCTGTGAGTGACCCGTCTCCAGAGTCCACGACAACGCCAGTGATACGAGCAGAAGTGCACAGGGAGAGCAGGGCCTGGATGGCCATGTACGTGGCCAGGGTGTTGAAGGTCTCAAGCATGATCTGGGTCATCTTCTTTCTGCTGGCCTTGGGGTTCAGGGGGGTCTCGGCCAGCAGCACCGGGTGCTCCTTGCTGGGCCACACGCACATCGTTGTGGAGATGTGGCGCTAGACCTTCTCCCGCTGTCCCAGGTGGTGACAGAAAACGCCGCGCTTGCCCTGGGCCTTGCCGCCCACGTGGGACTCTTCTGCCCCAAGCACACCTTCACGCCCTGGCGCCTGGGGCCCGACAATAGCGGGGAACACGGCTCCGGGGACGTCGTCTCCAGCAAAGCCAGATTAGCACCCTCCGATTTCTTCTTCCACTGCGATCACGGAGTGGTGGGAGGGTGGGCTGGCGACCGCTAGTGACAGCCTCTCATGCTTTTAGTGAGACGGAATACAGATTCCTCTAGGGGCTGCTACTGGATATATAGGAACGGGGGGCTCTAAAAATAGTTTAATTTCAGCTCCGTCATGTATCAGCTGTATTACCGAGGGCAAGTTTCTTAATTCTCTACTCAGTTTTCTTTTTTCAAAACTGGAAATATTAAGTATTAACAATACTATTAATATTATATAGGGATGTAAAGATTCAGCTCAGTGAGATAAATTCACCTTAAACCAATGGCATAGGGTCTAATACATAGTAATATTAATATATACTATTAAGTGTTATTACATGATTTAATTTAATAAATTTAGAAATATATATGTGCATATGTGTACACATGCACAGAGAAAATCAGAGGTTGATGATATCATTAGTGATTTTCATTTTCTTCTCTTTATTTCTATAATAAACCTTTATCATTTTTTTAAAAAGGGGAAAAATAATAAAAGTTAGTCCCCAGATTAATAACACCTGGCACTACTGAAAGTGTGGAAAATGACAGCTATCTCATACCACTGCTGGGAAGAAAACCTGATGAATTTTTTCCGAAGTGTCTTGACAATAAGTATCATAAGCATTAAAATGTTGCAGACTATCTGACTCAGCAATTCCATTTCCAGTTATTTATCCAGATGAAAATATGGTACAGTATACATGCACAGAGATTTATCCATAAAAATGTTCAGTGTATCAATTATAAAAGCAAAAACTGGTAACAACCGAATGCCTAAATATATAGTAGTGTGTAGCCAAAAGATTATTTTGTATTAATAGAAGAACATTTAATAAAATTTTTTAAATGTTCACAATGCATTTAAGTGACAAAGGGTAGTTACAAAAATTATGGCCAGTATGATTTTATTTCTGTGAAATATTTCTGTGAAATTCATGTACAGAAAAGATTGTTTAATATGTATATATATATACACACACAGTATTTTTTTTTTTTTTTGAGACAGTCTCACTATTTTTGCCCAGGCTGACGCCTGGGCTAGAGTGCCGTGGCATCAGTCTAGCTCATAGCAACCTCAAACTCATGGGCTCAAGCGATCCTTCTGCCTCAGCCTCCCGAGTAGCTGGGAGTACAGGCATGTGCCAACATGCCCGGCTAATTTTTCTATTTTTAGTTGTTTGGCCAATTTCTTTCTATTTTTAGTAAAGATGGGGGTCTCACTCTTGCTCAGGCTGGTCTCGAACTCCTGAGCTCAAACGATCCGCCGGCCTTGGCCTCCCAGAGTGCTAGGATTACAGGGGTGAGCCACTGCACCTGGCCCACACACACAGTATTATCTAAATGGTAGTAGTAGTTATTATCTCAAGATAGTGAGATTATGAGTGACTTCCCATTTTCTCATTCGGGTTTATTTGTATTTTCCAGATTGCCTACAAAAAACTCTGTATTACTTTTGGAGGTAGAAAAGGCAATACTATTTTTGACATGTTCGTCATAGAAAATTTGGAAAATACAAAAGTAAACTGCAAAGCAGTATTATATGATGATCATATAAAATATTCACCAAGCACTTAATTTTAGTTGTCTCTTAAGAGAGGGGATTATGGGGAAATAGCTGAAGGTTTAATTTTTTTTCACAATTTTTGTATATTATTATCTCTGTAATCTGAAAAATGTTGATTTAAAAATAAATAAATCCCACTTTAAATGGCTGCATAATATTTTACTATATTCTAAAATTCTCCTGTTTTTAGACACTTAGTTTTATTTCCACCTTTTCATTATTATGAATAATGATAATGCTTTGATGATTATTTTTGTTCTCAAATCTTTTTCCTATTTCATTATATTTTATGATAAATTTGAAAGGGAATTCCTAAATCAATTTGTGTATACTAATCTTAAAGCATTTTGCTTGAAATGTATGTGTGTATACATAAAGAACAACAGATTTAACTTTCAATTGCTTAAAGACTCTTAAGTTTATGGTTTCTAACTTACTCAGAGAATTTCTCATGGGAAAAATGTATCCTCTTTGGAAATATATTCCACAGCCTTATTTGGAAATAATTTCTCAACCCTAACAGAAGTTTTAAAGTCTGGCCTAATACTCTAACAGAAATGGAGACAATAGATCAATTTGCTATTGATTCGTTATGCTAAGATGACGGGGGCCAATTCGCTGGTGATATTCTAGTATAGAATTGAAAAGAGAGAGAATTCATGATTCCATGGTTTTATCATCTATTCTATTTTTAAAAAAATAAATATAGCCAAGCTTTTAAAAAATGTTTTATCGAAATTTAATTGATGTGCCATAAAATTCACCCTTTTAAAGTATACAGTTCAGTGGGTTTTTTTTAGTATAGTCACAGATTGTACAACCATCGCCACTATCTATTTTTGAACAATTTCATCTTCCTTGCTTTTCAAAATTATTTTTCCATTTTATTTTATGATTATACATAAAAGCTGCCTCAAATCCATTATCAAGGAAGGCAATAAAGAGATACAAATAGTTAAATAAACACATATGGTTTCGACCACCTCCTTAATTTATGCTTAACATTTCTTTGGGTCTTTTAACTTTTTCAAGGCCCTGATTTCCGTATCTGCAAAATCAGAACTTTGGCATGATCTCACAGAGGACTCCCTGGTTTAAATTCTTTTCATGTAGTATTCATATGTCCGTTCACATTTCATGCTAATTTTACTCCATCACTTTGGTAACAGTCAGGCCTTGTGTGTACAGAAGAGGAATATGCAGATGACCACACTTACAAATCTGATCCGATGTCCACAAAAAGAGACCAACATTTTGTTACAGCTTGTAGCTAGCCATTTAGCTGAGGACACAGTGTTTTTACAATTATTTTAATTAAGGTTGGCAGTAGAGAAATCACAAATATCAAGTTGTAAAAGTTGAGTGAAAATTGAAAATGCCCCAAAGAAGGTGACTTGGCTCTAGACAGTTAATGCTTATCAACTTTAAATGCAAAGAATAAGTGAACATTTTGGTGGAAATTTTCTGAAATTTTTAAAGCTGGTTCTGCCACTTTCTGTCTACCTCTCTGATCCTGAGATTTCTTATTTGTAAAATGTGGATAATAAAACCCACTTCCTATGTTATCTGGGAAAGTACAGGAGAAAATATATATAAAGCCTCCAGTACAATGCCTGGCATCTGATAAGGGCTTAATGCAATTTAGTTCCCTTGGACCAGTTAATCTACCAAGAACTTAAAGGCCATCAGAAGAAAGGTAATAGTACATATAGGTTGGAGAAATGCTAGTAAAAGGATACAAAATTTCAGTTAGATAGGAGGAATAAGTTTAAGAGATCTATTTGTACAATACGGTGACTATAGTTAATAATAATGTATTGCATTTCTGAAAATTGCTAAGATAATTGATTATAAGTGTTCTCATCATAAAAAAAGATAAGTAGCATATGTGAGATAATGCATATGCTACTTAGCTCAATTTAGCCATTCCACAAAGTATATATATATATCTCAAAACAACATGTTGTAATAATAATAAATATATATAATTTTTATTTGTCAATTAAAATAATAAATTAGCCAGGTGTGGTGGCAAGCATCTGTAGCTACTTGGGAGGCTGAGGCGGAAGAATTGCTTGAGCCCAGGCATTGAGGTTGCAGTGAGCTATGCTGATGCCACTGCACTCTAGCCCAGGCAACAGAGCAAGACCCTGTCTCAAAAAAAAAGTATATATTAATATATAATACTTGCATGAATTGGTGAAATTAAAATGAATTCAAAAAGCCATAATTTGCCTCCATAATGTATTAACGATTTGTATTTCAACATTTGATAGCTGCTTTATATTGAGACTATTGATTTAAACTATTTCCTTCCTTCTTACTACATAAGGCTTGAGATTTCTACAATTATTTAATGTTTCTTCCTAGCTCTGGTCCTGTCAAATTCCCTAAAATATTAAACTGCATTGGTCACTACTGTTCCCTTTAGAGATTAGAAATTCTGAAAACTAAAAAAAAAAACACTCTGTAAATTTCTGCAAGATAAGGTAATAGGTAGTCAGCAAATTGAGATAAAATCCAAAACACTGTAAATAATGTTCTGGGATTTCTGCATACTGAGAGAGTGCCGGAAAATCTCCTGGCAATGATGTTGCTAGATGGAGCCTTCTTGGGATCCTGACCAAGGATTTACTTTAATCCTTAGGAATTGTGCAATTTAAGAATTGAAGTTCCAATTTCACTTGTATTTAATAGCTATTCTCTCTGCCATGTGTATTCTTCTTTGTCAATTTTATTGATCAAAGGGTCTGTTGTGCACTTACTAGGCAAGAATGGGATTCTTCCTCTTCGGAGTGGCGTCTAGCTCATCTACTTATGGCATGCCATCATCTATGGCAACGAGGAGTTTAAAGTGCTTACTAAGGCAAAACCAAACAACAGCAACAACTAAACAAAAACCAAGCCTGGTGTTGAATAACATAAACATCTTAAAAAATGAAAGCTGGGCTTTTCCTTACAAAGCAACTGCATTCCCAGGATTTTGCATTTGCCGCTGTGGAGCTAGCTGTCTGCCGCAGACAGGACTGAGAAGGGAGATCTCAGAATAGATCGTAAAGGTGGAAGGACGCCGGACTGGTTTCTTCCTTGTGAAGTGGATAGCGCACGATTCCCTAGCTAGGCCCTTACGTTTCCATCCAATCTGCAACAGATCTGAGGAAGGGAGGATGGAAGAGGACATAGGAGCAGGACAATAGATAGATGACGGCTCTTTGTTTATGGCATTTCACAAAATATCTCAGTTGGAAAGATCCTTAAAATCATCTAGCTTGACTACTCCTTACTACAGACTGAGGGCCAGCGAGGGAGGGGAATTTGCCTAAAACTGTGCAGTCGGCAGCGGAGTTGGCTCTAGAACCCAGTCAAGGTGTTTTCCACTTTCCCACACTGCTTTGATGAGCTTCTTTGGCAGAAGAGATGGCCAAAGCTGGCGAGGGTAAATTTCCAAAGCAGACAAAGTTTGCTGTGGGCACGTTTTCAGCTCCATTTCTCCTCCCTTGTGGTACCCTCCACTCCCAATCCCCAAAGAAAGACTCAGTGCCTTCACGGTGCCCTCTGGACACCTGGCAGTCCCACCCACCCCAGCCCATACCTCCGTCGTCTCAGTGTAATGATGACAAGCAGGTCTTGGGAAAGCTATTCCTTTAAAGAAATTCACATAAAAATTCTAACTGGTACTTAATCTCCTTAATCTTCACAGTGGGATTGCTTTGAAACTCTAATTTCTAATTATGTTCTAAAAATGTTCTAATTTCTAAATGTTAAATATTTAAGGCAGAATGAGGAAGGGATTTTTATCTCAGGCCAGTCAGCCAGTAGGGCAGAATTAATTATGGTCTTGCTCAATTTCAAGTCATAAACAGCTCGACATACTGGGAAAAGCAAGCTGGTGCATAGCAGCGCCAGGGGAAGAGATCTTTTGTTCCGGGTTGGCAGTACAGTGGCTGTCAAGGTATGAACCCAGCACAGCACTCTGGCTTTGTTTGGCACAGTACTAGCCCTGGGTTACATTTGGAAATTGGATTTGGAAATGGAGGAAGGGACTTCTAATGGGTCCCTTGAAGTCAATTCATGGCTAAGTACCCATTATTTAGTAGGAATATTTGATGGAGTCAACTTTGGTGAAGGATTTTCTTTTTTCTAAATGATAGTACATTTAAGGAATAAGAGGCTATATATACTGCATCCAGAGAGATGCCAATCTTTAAAATATATTGTAGGAATTTATTTGAATTCAATCTAAGATGATTTTCAAATTTAGTTTATATAAGATAGTGCTGGTATTTTACAGGGAGTTCTAGACAAGATGAAATACAGAGTGATTTTCTTTGATCTGAATATTGCAGGTAGGAGGAGGAGGAGATTAGCAAATTCAAGAGAAAGGAAATTGGGTAACAGGGCAGGTCTTTGTCAGAGCGTAGAGTGGAGTGCTGAGAATTCGGGGGAGGATGAGACAGGATAGGAATTCGAATCCAAGAAAAGTAGTTGGCTACAGAGGAGGGTAGTTAGGAAAGAAGAGGAACAGTGGAAAGGAGATCTGCAAATGGGGGCTTCTTTGGGACAAGCAACAAGTTACAGGGATTCTTTCTAGCTGGTGCTTCTGATGGTTCCTCTTCTCACCATTTTCTCTCACTGCAAGGATTTCTCAAGGATTAGGACTGCATTTTCTTCCCACTCACAGCACTTCCTTACTGCCTCAGGAAGATAAATTGCTCATATGGTTTCAGTCCCCAGAATACACAGCTTAAATTAAGACTTGAGTCTCTAGCCTGGATGGCTTACATTTTCTCTAGTTGAGTTGTTCTTATAGCTAATCACCCTACACTGTCTCATGGACACAAATTTGTTTTCTGTGTTCCCATCCCTGAAATATTTTTTCTTCAAAATTTACGGATCCCTCCCCAACGAACTCTTCTATCTCTGATCACTTCAGTCCTTCAGGAAATCTCTTGGAGTCATGGTCAGGTTTATTTCGTGATGTCCATATTGGTGTCTTCTTTATGTTTTCTATTGAGATCCCAATTTGTGTCTTCCTGGCACAAACCCTCATTAGGCTGGTTCCTCTTGGTAATTATGTATGCACTGAAGGCGGATTTTCTTCAGTTGACAGTGTCTGCTAGACAATAAGCAAACATTTCAGAGTGTCAACAAACTAAATTGGTATAAAAAGAACAGCGTGACATATCTGTCTGCTGGAAGATAGGAGCCTTTTCATGTTAGGAATGCAAAAGCCACCAAGTGGAAGATATGCGCAGTTGAGTAGGATGAGGTCTCACGCTTCTTTAGGGAGTAGGGGACATGACAACCACTGTGTTAAAAAATGCAATGGATTTCTTTCAAGGAACCAAATATTAACTGTGGAAGTTAATATACTCCAAAAGTTCTACAGGGTGATGAGAATAATAACTAATATTTATATAGCTCTTTATATTGCAAAAAATTAACATAATTGTTTTATTTAATACTTTTAACAACCTCAAGAGGTAGGTGTTATTTTCCTTGTTTTAGTGTTGAAGACACCGATGATCAGAGGTCATCTTTGTGAAGCCAAAACCTGACCTTGGTTGGATGCCTTTCCATTTGAAGAGGAAGAAGGCAAGTGTGGAAAGACAGCGGCATCAGCCATCCTGAATACTCAGTGCTGCTAGAGACCCTTTTGGTATGAGGAGCAGCTCGTCTCATGCCATAAGATCAGCCTTTTTCCTCAGCACACAGAAGATGCTCACTAGCTATGGCTGGTGAGCAAGAGGAAGAGGGAGGAGCGGGGGTTAAGAAGCACCCATCAGGACTCAAATTTACTGATTGCTTTTTGGGTGAAGGTAGAAAGCTAACAGTCTGGCGTCTAACCAGCTATCTAACACAGATGTGGATATTTTTCTTGCAAAAAGAAGAAAGTTTCAGCCTGGTGCAGTGGGGTGCCTGGAGCCCCAGCTACTCAGGAGGCTGAGACTGGAGGATTGCTTGAGACCAGGAGTTTGAGTCCAACCAAGGCAATATAGCAAGAATCTGTCTCTATAAAAAAAAAAAAAAAAAGAAAGAAAGAAAGTTTTCTTTTAGGCCACAGTGAAAAAATTGAGCAAATTTCTAACAGGAATATGCTCATATATTGGTAAAATACAATGTCGTGACCATTTCTTCATTACAGTGCTTTAGCTTTCCAACCACATGGTGGTTACACTTATTTTTTTTTTTGAGACACAGTCTCACTCTGTTGCCCAGCCTAGAGTCCCGTGGCATCAGCCTAGCTCACAGCAACCTCAAACTCCTGGGCTCAAGCGATCCTCCTGCCTCAGCCTCCCAGGTAGCTGGGACTACAGGCATGCGCTACCATGCCTGGCTAATTTTTTCTATTTTTAGTTGTTTGGCCAATTTCTTTCTATTTTTAGTAGAGATGGGGTCTCGCTCTTGCTCAGGCTGGACTCAAACTCCTGAGCTCACACGATCCGCCAGCCTAGCCCTCCCAGAGTGCTAGGATTATGTGCATGAGCCACCGCACCCGGCCTACACTTGTTTTATGAGAAGATGATGGCCACCGTGGAAGCATAGCAACCTTGACTAAGATAAATAAGATTCAAAGACAGAGGCCAATGGGTAGCAAGGACAAATGATTTTCAGATTCCCTAGAATGAATGTACTTAGAGTTCTAGATTAAATAACATCAAACCTTATGCCTTACTTTAAATGTGCATATTATTTGAGAACATGTTTTCAACTGCAATGATATGTGATTTAAAAAATACTCTGTTTTGGCCGGGCGCGGTGGCTCACGCCTGTAACCCTAGCACTCTGGGAGGCCAAGGCGGGACGATCGTTTGAGCTCAGGAGTTTGAGACCAGCCTGAACAAGAGCGAGACCCCGTCTCTACTAAAAATAGAAAGAAAATTAATTGGACAACTAAAAATATATAGAAAAAATTAGCCGGGCATGGTGGCACATGCCTGTAGTCCCAGCTACTCGGGAGGCTGAGGCAGGAGGATTGCTTGAGCCCAGGAGTTTGAGATTGCTGTGAGCTAGGCTGACGCCACGGCACTCTAGCCTGGG
>CAUYSK010053517.1:0-44502 GCA_963575035.1 Avahi laniger | reverse complement strand
TCGCTTAGTAGAATGTGTTCCAGCCCTTTCCAGGAGTATATAAGAGGTGCTATGTCACCATTGTTTCTTAAAGCTGAATAGTACTCCATGGTATACATATACCACAGTTTATTAATCCACTCATGTATTGATGGACACTTCCTCACCTTTTCACCTCTACTTCTCATTGCTGCCAAACTTGCACCCTGAGCTCCAGTTTGTGGTCCTTTGAATGTTCCAACCACTCTCATGCTCTGAGACTTTATAAATAATGTCATTTTTTTTTTTTGGCCTTTCTCTTCCTTGTTTCTTTGACAAACTTCTATCATTCCTTCAAGACACATCTTATGTCACAATGATAGTTCACATTTATTGAGTCCTTCTAATGTTCTAGGAGCTGTGCAAACTGCTTTTTTGTGTATTATCTCACTTAATTCCTAGGCATTTATGAGGGAGGTGCTATCAGTTGCCCCATTTTACTGATGAAAAAATAGAGCACACTGAGTTTAGTAAACCTTGCTCAAAGTAACAAAATTGGATTGTAGTGGAGCTGGGACTCATACGGAGGTAGATTGTGCTCTTATTCATTGTGCTAAACCACCCTGTGTACTCCTTGAGGGAAGGGATATTTTTACATTTCTTTTTAAAAGGTTTTTTATAATTATTTTAATTTCAACCATTTCTAGAGATCTCTTTTTTCTTTTCAGCTTTATTGAGGTATAATTGGCAAATAAAAATTATATATTTAAGGTGTACTACCTGACGTTTTGATGTATATATACCTTGCGAAAGAATCACCACAATCAAGCTAATTTATATCCATCACCTCACATAGTTACCATTTCCTTTTTCTTTTTCTTTTTATGTGGGTGAGAACACTTAAGATCTACCTGCTTAGCAAATTTCAAATATATAATGTAGTATTGTTAACTATAGTCACGTTGCTATACATAAATCTATAGAACAAATTCATCTTGCAAAACTGAAAGTTTGGAACCTTTACCAACATCTCCCTATTTCCTCCCTTCAGCCACTGACAACCATTCTACTCTCTGCTTCTGTGAGTTTGACTATTTTAGATTCCACATAGAAGTGAGATCACGAAGTATTTGTCTTTCTATGTATGGCTTATTTTAATTAGCATAATGTGCTCCAGATTCATTCATGCTGTGGCAAGTGGCAAGATTTTCTTCTCTCTTAAGCCTGGATAATATTCCACTATACACATATATGTATATCTATCAGTCTATATCTATACCTATGTCTATGTCTACATCTATTAATCTATGTAAATCTATGTCTCTATATATCAATATATATCTAGACCTGTATCACATTTTCTTTATCCATTCATTCATTGACAGACATTTAGGTTGTTTTCATAGCTTGGCTATTGTGAATAATGCCGCCCTGAACACAGAAGCACAGATATCTCTTTGAGATATTGATTTCATTTCCTTTGTACAGACACCCAGAAGTGGGGTTGATGGATCATAAGGTAATTTTAGTTTTATTGTTTTGAGGAACCTCCACTCTGCTTTCCATAATGGCTGTGCCAATTTTCATTCCCAGCAGCAGTACGCAAAGGTTCCCTTTTCTTTATTGATGGGCTAGGTCAGGAGCATAATTGATGTTCAGGAATGTTTGCTGAATGAATGAACAAATGCTATAGTGGTTTTCCCCAATCCCAGCCCCATTGCTGAGTGAAGGAAGACACATCCTTCTTTCCTTACAAGGGTGTCTCTTGCAGACAGTGGCCCACTCTGTGTTTACTACTCCTGTCCATAGCTCTCGGCTGTTCGTCTTTGGTAGCTTTCTGTTAGTCTGTTTTGGATAAGGCTCTGGCAGTGACTTTTTCCTCCTCTGATGCCTTCCACTCCATTTGAGATCAGAATCAGAACCTGCCAGAACCACCTCTAGAGAGCAGCTCGCCAGCACCCTCTCTGCTGGGTCCCCTTGTGGGATTCTAGAACTGGGAGGCCTGGATTTACATTCTGTTTTTGCCATATTTTGATTTGGTGCTTTCAGACTCAGTTTCTTGATTGCAGGATAGATGCAATCATAATTTCATAGACTTTTGGTGTGGATAAAATGAGATAATGTCAGCATCAAAGTTCTGGACAGACACCAACAAATATTATTTCTTATTATAATGGTTTGCTCTAGCTTCCTTTCGATTTCTTCTCTGGATTGTTCCAGCCAAAACCTTGAGTCCCACCCCATCCCCGACTCCTCCTCCCCACTCCCAAGCCCCTCCTATTGTTCCAGTTTTTTTCTCTCACTAACTGCCAAAGTAATTCATCCTCAGCCTGTATGGTTCCTATGGTAAGAATTAATCTCTCATTTAATTTCTATTCTGGACTTTGAGTAGCTGGATTCCTACATCTTCCAGAAATGATAAAATATCAGAATCTGGAAGTAACAACGGGATGAAGAAATTGAAACTCTGAGAAGTGCAGTGACTTGCTCAGGGTCACAGAGTAAAATGAGGGTCAAAAATCCACCTCCATGGCCTCCTAGTCCAGGACAAGGACCCTGCTCCTTTGAGTCTTATCCTCAGACTTGCTTTTGCATTTTAAGCATCGAAGGGCTGTGGAGGAGTATCAGTGCTTCCTTGGGTGCCTTCCTCTGATTCTGCGGGAAGCTTAGGTGGCCCTTTTACATGTTGCTTGAGCATCCTACACCTGCCCTTTATAGCACTTACGTAATTGCAAGGGTCTGTTAGATAGCTGTTTTCCCTAACAGACTTTAAGCTCCAAGAGTGCAGGGACTGGGCCTGTTCTGTTCATTATTTATCCCATGTATTTGATAAGGGTGCTCGTCATCTAGAAATTGGTCAGTAATATCTATGGGACTATGGTAAGTGGCCAATAAATATAAGAGACTGACTGACTGACTGAGGAGTACACGCTACGTGGTAAATCCTCCTGACTTTTCTCCAGGAAGACGAGGACATGGGGCTGAGTGTCCATTTCCTCAGGCCCATCAGTTGCCCTCTCTCCTTTCCCCTGGCGCATGTAGATCCAAATTTTCTCAGGTGAGTTCCCAGTTAGATTTCCCATATCACCCACCTTGTCTATATTATCACTTTCAGAGCCAGTAAGTAAAGGAAAAGAAGTTGAATCATCAGAGACTTTGCAGTTCCTTTCCGTCTTGAGGTTCCGTGATTGCCATCGTTCAGTCTTTCTTTATCATCCCTTCACTCAACAAATATTTATTGAGCATCTGCCACGTTAGGCTCCAGGAATACATTGGTGAACAAAAAAGCTACAAGCCCCTGCTCCATAAAGCTTCCATTGTAGTGGAGGGACATAGATATTCACATAAATCATCTGCCAGTATGTGCTAGTGAAGTAAATAAAGTGTGGTAGGGGATGGGGGTTCTGGGAAAAACGGGGTGTTTTAATTTTACAGCATTGGATGTCTGCAAGTCTTAGATGGAAAATCTGAAGTGGGTGGCCCAGATTCTGCCTTAGGCACATCTCAGGCCAGGGAAAGGTGAAAATCTTATTTATCACACCCCACATGACCTTTGCTGCTCCCTTGAAAGGTGTTCACTTCCACTTAGCTGATCCAGTCCTGCTGGGGCTGAGGATGACTGAGAACAAGACATTAGTTTCTAGGGAAAACATCCCCACAGGCTAATCTGGTGTCAAGGTGATTAATACTTTTCACTAATAGATAAAAGTTCAGGAGTCCCAGGGAGTTCAGTCACCTTAATGCCATTACAGCTATAAATACTCTTTGAAGACATAGACTGTTGGTATTGAAATATCAGCCAAATGATCTGTGAGGCAGTGGAAATTTACCACTTCCCTTGAGAAGTGACTCTGCCCATAGCCTGTGGAGGCTTCTGAGCTCGTGTCTCCTATTTAAATTTGTATATTATCACCCAGAGTTCTCAGCAGTACCCTTGGTCATCTTTAAAGGGAGGACAGACCCTGCTAAAACCATCATTTAGGAGGAGGAGAAGGAGGACTTTGCCTAGGGTACCTTCATTAATTTCTATTATTTGCTCCCAAATTCATTTTCTCCTGAGAAAAAGCTGTTAATATAATGTCAAGATCCATTCGTTTCAGCCATTTTCCTTATTGTATTAATTCTGCATACCATTAGGATCAATTTCTGCTTATGGGATCACAGATCGTAAGACAAGACATGGGCTCTTGTTCTAGGGAAAACTCACAAAAGCAATAAAACTGATCAGGGCAGCACAACATCCCAGCTCCTGAGCTTGTCACGTCTTCATACGCCCCATGCTGCCCGTGGGGGATGCACAGGTCTCCGGGGATGGAGAGCAATCCAGAAAGAGGCAGTAGTGCTGCCTGTCTTTCATTTTTGAATCCCCAGTACCTAGAACTGTGCTCAGGCTTTGAGATGAATCATTTAAAGATAAATGTAAGTGTGAAAATGCAGTGGAACCTATGATCTGCCCAATTTTGGATCTGGGCATGCCCGGGGATCTGGAATCTTGAGTGGGTGAGGTGGGGGCAGAAGTGAATGGAACATGAAGGCAGTTTGCGGAGGTCTATTTGTGGGAGGAGCCACTTGGGGTGGGGTAAAATATCTGGAATGAAGAGCTTGACCCATTTATGATTTTGGTCATAATTTTGGAGGGGATGGTGGGAGTCTGAATGGAATGTGGTGCCAGTCCTTCTGATCTATGCCCAGCTCCGTCCTGTGGAATTGTAGCTGAGCCCCAGGGGGAGAGAGGAAATCCTTCCAGCTATTTCATTACTGTTCTCTCCATTTATATCACACTCAGATGGAGGGTCCCAGCAGTGCAGTGCTGGTTATCCCACCCATGGTGCCACTGACTGCTTCTCAGTTTTTGGCTGTTCCTGAGTACGGGTGATGACATCAGCTGCAAAACTATAGTGCCTGACAGGAGACAGCCGAGGCAGCGGGGTGGCAGTGTGCCCAGAAAAGTCACATGGTTCCTGGCTAGATTTGCATATGTACCTATAAATGGACCCTCTGGAAATGCTGATGGGGGTTGCCAGGGGGTCTTTGTTAGAGGCTGAGGTTTTGCATGATCAGATGAGGTTGAGGACAGAGAACTTTTTATTGTTGCTGTTAATATGATGTCACTTGGACTCACAGGCTGTGGACGAGTGTGTGTGTGTGTGTGTGTGTGTTCCTCCAATTCAGGGAAATACAGTTGGAACACTAGAGATTCTTAAAGACTGGACGCTCTTTCTCAGCTTCTCTGGTGCTTATTTGAAATATGGCTGGGGCAGCATGTCTGGATGACTTTCCAGTTGGTTTCCCAGGAGGAAGAAAATAGCTCAGAGCACTTGTTAGTCCAAAGGTTTAAATGCACAAGCAGCAAGATAATTAAGGATCTCCAGGAGAGCACAGAGAAGAGTAATTGAGAGAAGCCAAGTGAAAAATAATATGGGAAGAAAGGGAGATGAAGGGCCATAACTCACGAGAAGTTGGCTGGTCCTTGTTTAGATGATAGAGGGACTGAGTTGATAACTAGAAAGCTCGGGACAAGTTGTAGCCAAAAAAATTTCATTTGAACATTTGTCAGGATGTCTAAACTGAGTGCTCTATTGAACAAGGGGCACAGAAGGAGTCATCTGACACGGTAAGAGCATTCACCCAGCGGAACAAAGATCAGCAGGCTGAGGGGGTGGGTAAGAAGACATCTTTCCCGTCTCTGCTGCTTCTAATCCTAACAAAGTCAGGACAAGGCTGAGTTTTGGAAGGCAGAGTTGACACCATGATGATGGCACTTGTGTCCTGCTGTGCCAGTGCCGTCCAGAGATGTGAGCAGTAAAAAGACTGAAATGAAATGGAGCCAGGGGATTGATATTCTTTGGCCTGGAGAACAGTCAGGGAGGGGGCGGGGGTCAGCGGTCCACAGGGGGCTGTGCTAAGTGCTGGGCTTCTTTCTGCTTGTTAAGAGAGGCTAGTAGTTCAGAAGAGTCCAAAAGATTGTTCCTGTTGATTCCTTCAACTTGAAGACGTGGGCGGGCAGAGCAGAAATAGAATTTGCTGGAAACCCAATACTGCTTCTGGATGAATGACAGTTCTGCCCTAGAGCAGTGCCTTTCTGAAGTTGGAGCACTGGCTTGGAGATTTCCCCATTCCGTCCAAGCTGGACCAAGTATTCCTGTGTCAGAGAATGAAAATGGATCCAAAACAAACCACACGATGACTCCGTGTTGTTTAAATATCTGTCCTGTCCTGCCTGGCGCTGTCTGCACACAAGTGACCATGATACTTCACTGGTATCCTTCCTGTGGAGTTGTGCCACGGGTCTTGTACCAACCATCCCAGTTTGCCTGGGACTGAGGGCTTTCTCAGGATGTAGGACTTTCACCGCTAAAACCAAGAGAGACCTTGGCAAACTGGGAAGGTACGTCACACTAGCAAGAAAGAGCCTTCTCAGGTATGCTCTGTGCTAATGCTTTGCTGGATTTATCTCAAGCATCTTCTCTTCCACTTTGGAGGAAAAATCTATTTGTATTTGTTTCCATTTTATGGATGAAGGTAGTTGGGCAAAAACAGGTTAGCTAACTTGCCCTACAAAATGTCAATGTCAGTTATCTTTGGATCGTGAGATTCCAAGTGAATTTTACTGTTTCTCTATGTTCTACATATTGATTAAATTTATTAAGTAAGCATGTATTATGCAATAATATAAAAAAACCAATTAACCTATTTTCTGTGTAGGAAACTAAGTAATTTACCAAAGTTACGTGTTTAATGAGCCGAGTCTGGAAGCCTGCATTGATGAATTCCCAAGCCAATGCTCTTCACCGCTGCACCAGCAGGACTGGCTTGGAGAAGAAATTCCCTCGATATAAGGCCTTCCTGGTTCTCTGGAAAGCTTCCATTCTTACCCTTGAATGCCTTAGAACCATCCTATGAATTCTCTATCATGAAGAATGTTAGAATGAATTTTCTTTGCACTCTCTTTTGCAGTGAGCAAATTTCTTTTTAGCTACTAGATGCCAGCTATGAAAATCTTACTCTTAGCATATTTAATTAGTACCCTGGGGCAAATGCTGATAAAGTTCTATTTCTCATGAATATGAGAGAGTCTATGGGAACCCAGTGGGGGGCTCCTGAATTTCCCTGTTTTATCACCAGGGCTGTCCATGCCCTGCTGTCTTGAGCATCTGTCCAGTTCCAGCTGCTGCCTCAGAGAGAACATGCAATAAGGAGGGTCACTGGTGAAGTGACCCCAGCAATGGAAGAGGGGCGAGGAAGGCTTTGAGCTCAGCTGGGCTGAAATCCTCAGAATTCCTTAGGAAACAACTCTCTTCTATACCATCCGTGTCTCCCTTGAGTGTCTCAAATTAATGGGACTCATGCGCATTCTAAAGCAAATTCCTCTGTTTGCTGCTTCCGCTTAATAACCCCGAAACATTTAGGAGGATAGGAAAGCTCCCTGCAATGATTCTCCCACTCTGACTAATCCATGTTTATAGTACTAGTTAGGTGGGAGGTACTTTGACGTAGTGATGGATACTCTGGAATCAGACTGCCTAGGTTTGAATGACATCTCTGCCCTCTTTAAGCTACGTGACCTTGAGTAATTCAGTTCACCCCTCTAAGTGTAAATGTTCTTACCTATAACATGGGATAATAATCATACCTACCTCATAGGATTGTTTTGAGGATGAGGATTAAATAATATAAGGTACATATAATTCCTGCTGCAGAGTAAATGCTTGACGCCTGTGCATTAGCCAGGATTTAGTAAGGGCAGGCAGGGATCATGAGGAAGCTTGAACCCACAGGCATGAGCTGAAGCTGTCACTCGCAGGTTGTGAGGAAGGGAAGCTAACAATCATTAGAACTCTGTGGTCATGTTGGCTACAAACAGAATTTCTCCTCTCTCTCGGGAAATCCTCAGTCCTGCTTTTAAAGCCTTCCAACTGATATAGTTAGGGTCACCCAGGATCATCTCCCTTACTTAAAGTCAACTGATTAGGTACTTTAATTGCATTTGCACAATCCTTCACTGTAGCACCTACATTAGTATTTTGCTGAATAACTGGGCACTGTAGCCTAGCCAGGTGACAGCCCAAAAACCCATCACCACCTGTTAGCTGTGCTCATTTGTATTAGTTTCCTCGAGCTACCAAAGTGAATTACCACAAACTTGGTGGCTTAAAACAACACACAAAAGAAATGTATTTTTTTTACAGTTCTGGAAGCCAGAGGTCTGAAACCAGAATCACTGGGCTGAAATAAGTGTGCCAGGAGAGCCGTATTCCCTTCGGAAGCTCTAGGGGAACATCTCTTCCTTTTGATAACAACCAACATTCCTTGGCTTCAGGCCACATCATTCCAATCTCTGTTCATCCAGATAATCTTGGAAAATTGCCCCATCTCAGGACCCTTAATTTAATCATACCTGCAAAGACTTTTCCATATAAGGTAACATTTTCAATTTCCAAGGCTTAGGACCTAGTATCTTTGGGGAACATTATTCAGACTACTACATCATCTCTTCATATATTTTTTTTGAGGCTTGCTTTGTGCTAGGGGCTTTGCCAAACTGTGGGGAATACAAAAATGGAACAGTCACAGCCCCTGCCTTTAAGAAGCTGACTGATAACAAAGGGAGAGTCTTTGAGCACATGAGTAGCCTCCAAAGAGGAGTGTCAAAGTGCCTCAGGACGGTTGTCTGTGATATAGTGCAGGATTTTAGAGGAGGCAAGAGATCACTCTCAACTGTGAAGATCTGGGAGGACTTCATGGAGGAGGGGGGCATTTAAACAAGACCTTAAAGGATAAAATTGTCTAGAGCAGTCAACCTCAAACCTAAGCATGCATTGGAATCACCTGTAAGACTTCTTAAAAACAGATTTCTGGGCCCTACCTCCAGAGTTTCAGATTCAGTAGGTCTAAAGTAGGGCCTGAGAATGTACATTTTACACAAATTCCCGGGGGATGCTGATGTTGCTAGTCTGGGGACCATAGTATGAGAACCTCTATTCTATATGTAGAAAAATGATGGTGGTAGAAGAGGTAGCTCTTTCCTTTTTTGAATTAATTTAAGTCACAACTGAGATACCACTTTCTTAGATAGAAGAAAATCTGTCACACCTACCCGGCTACTTTTCTTCATATTACTTATCCTCACCATCAAGAGGGTGGCGTCTGTCTCTTAACACTAAACAGATACTTCATCCTGAGAACAATTACTTAAATAGAATTAAGTTGGCTATTTGAGAGTAGTTTCTCATAGTTTTCAGCAAGATGTTCAGTAGACACAGCCTGTACAGAGCTGAAGGTAATTTGGAGTTTCCTTAAGCAGCGGAAAAACGCCCATAAAGTAATTAGAATGTTTTAAACTCATTTAATTCTTAATATTTCCATTTTTGAATAAATATCTCATGCATTGCTCTTCTGGGAGGCAAAGAGCCAGGAAATTTCAGCAATAATATGTGTATAAAATCTCTTTTTTTTCCACAGTAGCACATTTTGAAAAATATCTCAACAGGTTATGACAAGTAGAACAGGAAAATATTATTTTAATTTCCCTGGGTCAATTATTAGAATAACTGAAAAATATACTTAAATCACACTTTATCGGTATGATCCAATCTGAGGAGAAGGGTAGGTGAGAAAGAGCTGGACTAGTTTATCATAATTAAGTTTGTGCCCAAAATGCCAAAACAAATCAAACGCATTGGACACATCTGTCTTGCAGCTACTGGATATAGCCGTGGAAAGGGGAATTGAGCCTGTCTAAATGTGGCTTGCCGCTATAAAGCAGGTGGTGAAATCTAAAGAAAATTTAAAGCAAAGTGCATCTTATGAGCTGTGTTCCTAAATTTTCCGTTCAGAAACAGATGTCACATAATAAACAGGAATGAAAACTTTGAACGTGTAGAAGGACATTTTGAACAACTAGAAATTGTTTTTAGTCATTGAGTCTAATTATACTATAGGGCTCTACCCTAATTCCTCTTCCTCTAAGCAGGACTAGAGAGGTAGGAATGGGGTCAGGTTAGAACAACTTGCTGGATGTAGAGTGGGAGGGTGATCAACCCATCCCAGTTTGCCTGGGACTTTCTTGGTTTTAGCACTTAGTATCTTATGTCCCAGAAAACCTCTTGTTCAAACTGAAGACAACCGGTCATCCTAGGAACAGGCTGGCTCTCTCCTAGGTAATGAGACCCTAATACTAAGGACAGTGAACGGAAGTTGAATGGCCAGCTCCTACGTGGATGAATAAGTGGTTCCTGCATGGGGTGGGTTAGTCTATAACAGACTTCTTATTCCATAAACAAACCCTCACCTAAAGAAGCTAAATGACTAATTATATTCATATGGAACAGCATTTACTTGCGTGAGTTCCTATTTTATCCTAACTTGAATACAGAGGTGGATGAATTTATGTGTTCTTATCAGCTGTTCCTTGATTTTTGAGATCTGACAAACAAGTAACCCCTGAAAAAGATGTAGAGTTAATTGGTGGTTTAAATCTTCTAAACTTGTACCAAGACTTTTTGCCTTTTTTTGGTAAAAGGACTATTTTTAACTTTAGGGGTGTGTGTGTGTGTGTGTGTGAGAGAGAGAGAGAGAGAGAGAGAGAGAACAAATACTGTGATAGGATTTTCTTTTCTTTTAAATTGTATCATTTATTAGCTCTACTATTGATTCTTTTCATTTGAAACAAAAGTTAAACACTTTTTGTTCTGGAGGACAACTTCTTAAACTGTCACTCGTTTCTCTCTTCTCCCTCAGAGGGTGATGGGTGTCGCATGGGCCCGAGGAATCTCAGACTGTACCCTCACACCGATAACCTCAGGGCGATAGAAGTGGATGCATTTGAGTGGGTTAGTGGAGGCAGTCTGGCTAGAGGAGTGAGGTTTATGTCCTCTTTTCTCTACCATCCCAGGTAATGACAAATAACCAACTGGATTTTTAAGATTAGATCTTTTGTCTGCTCTAGAAAGGATGTAAAATACCCGCCTAATATTAATTCTCCCTTTATTCCATACTTACAGATTCCTCATTTTGTTTGAGGCAGCAATGTGAGCCATTTAAAACACCCAATTTCCCAAGCTCTTTTGCAGGTTGGGCAAACATGTAGTGTAGTTCTGATCAGTGAGGTACAGGCAGACGTGCCCTTTGCTTTTTCTCATTGAAAAGAGGTTGTGACACCTGGAGATGCAGCAGCCATATTGTGAGCATGACGCAACAAACAGGAAGAAAACATGAAAGAAATCTTCCAACCTCATTCCTGACATTGTTGAGCTGGTGAACTACCACCTACTTCCAAAATTTTTGTTAAATGAGATGACAGTTAAGCTTCTGTTAGTTGCCACAGTTGTAAGGTTTTCTGTTTCTTACAAGTAATTGGTTCCTAACTGATCCAGGATAGCATGATATAGCAGAGAGAATACTACAGTAGGAAACCAGAAATGGTACTAGGCTTCTTTATTTCTGCTTCCCCTCACCCCAGTCATGAGACCTTGGAGACATATCTTAAGATATTCCCTTTAAATTATGCCCTCATTTGCCTCTTCTTGTTGTGTGACACACAGTAAGAACTCTCTATAAGCACTAATGAATTTGTATAGTATAAATTTGTACAGTATAAAAAGTACCTTACTATCCTAATACAAAGGAATGAGCCAGATTATCTTTTGAAGTCTACTTTAGGTTTAAGGAGTCTAATTCCAATTCTAAGTCATTTCTGAAATAGAATTTGCTATTTGAAAGAATATTGTGTGTATGTGTGTGTGTGTGTGTGTGTATGTGTGTGTGTGTGTGTGTATGAATGCCTGTGATAGGAAATAGAAATAGTGAAGATTATTTAGTATAAACCAGAGCTGATTTTCCTCCTGCTCCTTACTGTGTTCCTCTAGCAAAGATGTTTGTCTTCTCTGGTTTGCATTTGGTTCAGCTATAGCAACTCTCTTATGTATTCTGCCCTTGCACCCAATGCCTGTGTTGAAATTGATTAATGTTGATGAACCGCCTTGAGCTTCCTAGAGATCTGGAATGTTTACAACCTAAGGAAGGAAGGGCTGGGCTTGTGTGACAAAGACAGACAAGTCTATAACAGAATCTGTTCAATTATTTTTTATTAAAAAAATTTTTTTTTAAAGAGACAGGATATGGCTATGTTGCCCAGGCTAGACTCAAACTCCTAGGCTCAAGCAATCCTTTTGCCTCAGCCTCCCATGTAGCTGGGACTACAGGTGAGCCACCACACCTGGCTTCTGTTCAAATTTTGTTTTCCTTAAGCTACACCTGTGAATGGATCCGTGTTCCTCGATCTTCAGGCCCTGTTGCACCATGGAGCTAAAATGCAATGAATTGGCATGACTGTGCTTTGGATCTATCTGATGTCACCGCTGTTGCCTCGACACAGAGGCAGTCAGAGCTTCGTGACTTCTTAGAAGTTATGAAATCCATCCACATCAGGGACGACCTTGATGTCTTCCAGGAATTCAGGCCCCTGTTTAGTATAACTAACCAGTGGAAAGTCTCAAAAGGAACGGCCTCCTCCTCAATATTGACGGACTCATGAAGAGAGCGAGCTGCCATGCAAGATAATTATCAATGTATTGCCAATAACCGAATGAAGCTTTGAAGATATTTGTCAATGTAGTTGTTTCACAGAAGAAGGGCAAAAAAAAAAATGTTTCTCACCATTGTCTCTCAAGCCAAGAAACAAAATGACAGGAATGATTCTATTCTCATACTCCTATCAAGCTTCCTTCTTTACCACCTCCTCACCCTCCAACTCTTTCATGCCCATTTAATATTAATATTTTTCAGGGGGCTGCTGGCTGCCTTCCTCTTGCCTCTCCCTCATGAGCTGGTTACAAAGCTGTTGCTTAGTTACCTCTGATTTCCCCTTTACTTGAGGGTTCTAGGTGAACCTTTTCTCCTGCAGTTCATACCTGAAGGTAAGGTAATGGAAGGAGTTAGGACAGGTACTTTAGGGTCATTTTTGCCCTCTTGGTGAGATGGGAGGGAAGCAGACGTATGCAAAGAAGAATCTGCAAAATATTCTCTTACGTTACTGCATTTCTAGTTAGGGCCCAACTTAGGAGTCAGGTCCTTGAACCCCTCCATTTTTTGCCCCAATGGGCCATCTTTGTTTAAATGAGTTTAGATGTCCAGTCAATAACACTAAGCCATTATTGAGATACGATGAGTGTGTTAGAGCATCAAGCTTTACCAAACGTTTTCTTTATTTTTTAATGTTTTCTTTGTATTTGATGTCATTCTACTAAACATATGTCAAGAGTGCTGGGCCTGGACCTCTGTGAATCAAATATATTTTAGTATACTGGAAAACAATATTGACTACAAGATAAAAGCACAGGCTTAAAAAAATCACGTATGTCTGACTTCTGTGTCTGGTTATGTCTGACTTCTGTGTCTGGTTCTGCCTCTTTCTAGTTGTCTGTTTTTGGATAAGTTACATAATCTTTGTGGGCCATGATTTTCTCATTTTAAAATGGGGAAAATAGTTCCTATGCCCTGGGGTAGTTGTTAAGGGTTAAGATGAGATAATGTAGGAACGGTAGTTAACACAGGTCTTGACACAGAGTAAGTACTTAGGTTATTGTGTGTGTGTGTGCGTGTGCACGTGTGCACATGGATGGGCTCCCCTAGATCACAAATGTGGGTTGCATACCCATACACCCATAAGCTCCCCTAGCATTTTATAGTTATATTTACTTTGATAATCTATACATATGTTTATACGTATATTTATATAAGTGTGTATATGTGTATAGAAACATTATTTCTATTTGGCATTTGGTAGTAAGTTGCCATGTGGTATAAATTTTCAACTTTTCTTTAAATTGTCCTATATGCATTTAATCATTTTTATTTCCTCAACAAACTAGTTTTCTTTTTTCCAAAGTATAAATATGCTAAATGCCCAAACCTTTATCAGTTCCATAGCCCCTGCAAAGTAAGCCCTGCCTCCATAGTATGCCATGCTTCCAGTCCAGCCTCTACTCACGTTGGTAATTTCATCCCTCCCATCTATCCCTCCCCGACTAATTTCATGCCATGATTTAGTCTCGTTTAGTCCCCAGACACATCTTACTCTTTGATATTTCCATGCCTTTGCATGAACTATTTTTCCTCCATCTGAAAAACCCTTCATTCTCTCCTTACTCGGTTTGGGAAACCCTAATCCTATTGGAGATCCAGTTAGAATGTCACTCTTTCTCCTCCTGAACTCCCATTCCCTAGGGGTTTTTATTTCTGTACCTTTATTACAGCCCTTATTTCATTGGATTGTAATTGTTTGTTACTGGAATTTCTCCTCTGCTAGATAGAACTCATGTATATCTTCAATGACTAACACAGAGGCAGGGACATAGTAGGTTTCTAGGACATATTTTTGCTGAATATTGGAATAAGTGTGTATAAGCATAGAACACTGAACATAATATTTATATGAAAATAGAAACAAATAATTTCTCCTGTCTCTAACAGATAATAAATAGATATAATTCACTTTTACCTTATATATATTTTAGCATTTACTTTGAAAATTATTTTGTAGACTTTAGCAGCATTATCAGTAGAACTTTATGCAATGACGTAAATATCTATCCTGTCCAACATGGTAGCCATTAGTCACATGTGGCTATTGAGTATTTGAAATGTATTAGAGTGTCTGAGGAACTGGATTTTTAATCTTTTAAAATTTTAATTCATTTAGATTTAAATTTGAATTTGAATTGGTTTATTCCTATCATATTGGACAATGAGGGTCTATAGTAGTTAGGAAAGTTCTCAGAGTTCATGTGTAGGTTCAAGGGTTATTTTAAGAAACCCTAGTTTCAGAGAGTAAATTGATCTCATTAGCCCAAGGCACCTGAAACACAAAACAAAATCCACCTGAGTTTACCAATTAATTATTTTTGTTTATATGAGATGTTAACTCACTTTTAGAAATTAATCTATTATGCTTAGCTTCATTAAATATTACACAGTAAGGATCAAATTAGGGAAGCAATATTTGTGTTCATTCAAACAGAATTAACCTGGTTTTTTTTCCTTCTTCAGGATTGGCTAAAATGTGTTTGGCTCCTAAGCTTATGCTAATAGATAATTACCTTTAGTTCCACAGAGAGTAACAACAAATAGGTAAATTCCAGTACCTGAAGGGTACTATCCAATGGAACAGGACTCCAAGGTGCAATTTAATAAACCGTAGACTTAGTTGTAATCTTTTATTCCATTGGGGTACTACTGTATTTGAGCTTATGAAGCCATAATTTTCTAAATTGCACCCTAGTGGCCTAAATGTTAATTCAGCTTCCAGTGATTTCTGGTTTAAAGTTAAGGAGTATGTTTTACACTATTAAATCTGAGCCTACAAATTTTATTTCCTTTAAACCTCTAGATTAAGAAATCACAGCTTTCAAAATGAAAGTGCAAATTAATAGGTGGAGGAGAGGTCATCCCTGAATTGACTGACTATACTGCATACTTATGAATTTTTTTTCAGATACTAAGAATTCTTTTTGGCTCCAGTTTCTAGCAAGCTCGAAGCAAAATTTTATGATCAATTTTGGTAATTAACTATATCAGGAGTCTAGTTATTTGTACTTCTTTATTCGTTTTAGTTTCATTGGTCTATTTTAATTTTTATTGTCCTGTTATATAATGTGTTTGGTTTCGTAAGCCGTATCTAGTAGTTGCTAATTTTCCCTTTCCACACTCAGATGTACAGAGAAAATACATTTCTTTTTTGTCTTTAGTAACTAATAATATCCCATATGAGTCCCAGAGTTTGGGTGGGATAAAGCAAACTTATTTAATCCAGTCCAGAAAATTTAATAGTCCCTTTAGGAAAAAGTAGGTTCTGAGGTTCTCATATTTTCTGATTTTCACATCTCCTCTATTTTGTTCTTTACCTAGAAGCCACTAGGTATTTCACCTCAAGGTGATCATTGTGAAGTCTTGGGATCCAGTTATATCTTCCCTTTCCATAGGGTGATAGCCGTAGAATGGCCAATAGGGCTGCTCTCTGGGTTGCAAATGTGCCAAAGTGTGACAGGTCTCATGTCTTAGAAGAGAATGCCCTTCTCTACTCTTGGTTTCCATGAAAAGTGATTTTCCTGAAGTTTACTCCTCTGGCTTCTTGCCCTGCCTCTTACTCTTCTCCTGACAGGTGGAGCGAGGTACCTGGTTAGGAGGCAACAAGAGACTCTGTCCAAGGTCCTGAGTGTGGTTCCTGTTCTTCCCAATGAGAAGCATCAGCCTGCGGACTCACGCTCCTCCTGTGGTGTCATCTCAAGACTGGCCATGGGTTTGGATAAGGATCGATTAGGCCCATCTGACTCTCACACCACGCTGCCTCCTTTCATCTATCTGCACCACTAATAAAAGTGACATTTTGGGCTCTGTCTTTCCTGTTTGACTATATTTCTCAAACTCTAAGTCCTGGAGTAGGGGTGGGGTTAAGAAGAGGGTTGTAACTTAGATATTTCCAACACAGTGTATAAGAACATGAAGAAATAAAAAAACTGAAATTTTATATTCTTCGAAAGATTTTTGGGCAGTCCAAAAGATTACTTCTTTTACCTTAATTTATACTGTAATACTTTCTTTTCTATTTCTTCCTTATTTGTTTCTCAGTTTTGGTTAAGGCACAATTTAGGCTATTTGCCCAGGCTTTGGCCAGTGGAAAGGACTGTATTTCTCCTGCTGCGTATCTCAGCCAGATCTGAGGGCCACTAGGAGGCGGCTTCAGCATTGGGATGGCAAACATTCATCTTTGTCAGGGGCCAAGGCAAGACTGATCCGGAAATGTCGGACTTGTCTCCCTTGACATTCTTCTATAGACCTCTCTGTCACTCTATCCTCACCACTACACGCCAATTTTGTTTGTGAATCTTAAGGAATCAGATGGCAGCTTTACACAAACAGAGCAAACTTTGTTAATGAACAAAATAAAATGGTGCCCCTCCTTTGATACTATCAGTCTCAGCCTGGAGAAAGGAGAAGAAAACCTGTCAAATTATTACAGATCCAAAGGCCAAGAAAAGAAAAGACCATCAAGAAAACTTGTGTATGAGATGCTTTCCTTTTGGGAATTAGACTGACATTGAAACAGAGCAGGCAGCCCCAGGAATGCCCAAACTCATGAGGGCCACTAACTCATATACTTTGCATATTTTTTCTCATCTGTAAAGTGGGAGTGTTATAATATGATATCTACCTGACAAGAGTTGTTTCTGACATTGAATTATAATAAATCATGTTGTGAATAAGAATCACTTCAGCATTTGTGATTCTAACTTGTATATTGACAGCATGATAAATTACTGCATATTATTTGTTTGTGAATACAGTGATTGAAACAATAATTGTTAAATCCACAAATGCCAAGAATCTTATGTATTTATAAAATCCTGCAGCATATTCTTTTGTAAAACCAGTGATTCTTCTATAAGTTTAATAGACAATCCTGACTTTTTACTTTTTTGTGGTTTAGGTAGGTAATGCATTTCAATTTTCATTACAAAATGGCAACTATTTTCATTTTCCCTTTCCCTGGTGCAACAAATGTGGATGTGATATGTTCTTCAGGGTTTGAGGAGGCATAGGTATTTTTAGCAAAATTTTACTATTACCGGGCTTGTTTCACTGAAAGAGCAAACTCAGTTTAGCAAATCCTTGTTTGTTTTGTGATAGATGAAGAAAATGGCAGTGATAAATGGACTGTCAGATTTGTACTGATCTATGTGTCTTCCCAGCTAGCTGTGCTAAGTATTAATGAGCAGGATGCAAAAATAAAGTTATTTTGAGGCACAACGTATGGTTACTTTAGAATAATATAGTCATCTACATTCAGTCTCAGGCAAATCAAACCCTTGAGCTAAAACTGCATCCTGATTTTCTGAACAGCCATATGTAATGCCAAGAGTCATTCTAATTAAAATTCTGCAACATAATACAATGGGAGAAATGATGGATTATCCATTTCAAATCTGCTTTCCCATTGTCATTTCATCTGATATTGTAGATGAATAATTTGTCATCATAAATTCACCTCAGAGTACTTACTGATCACCTATTAGGTGCTTGAGACTGTGAGGGCTACAAAAGCCTTCAACAAGGTCTTTGCCACATGGAATGTAATTGATAAGAAAGGACATACTCACAAGAAGAGATAAAAAATGATGTAAAAGTTTAAAATGATGTGCCTGTGAAATTGGTAGACACAATAATTTCTGCAGGAATTCAAAGGAAGTGGGGATTTCTGTGGCCTAGGAAGTTGAAGAAAACTGGATCGCTATGGATGAGTAAGGCAGTAGGGGTCAGAACGTGAAGATTAAGTTCAGAACATGGGCAGGCAGCAGACACAGGGCTACAATGGGCTATTACTTGGCTGGTGAAGGGAATTTATGAGGCAGACTTCTGATTGTGAGGTAAGATGCAGCCAGAGTGATTGTTAACTTTACAAAGGTCTTGAAAGCTAAACTGACAGGTTTGTCTTTCTTCTGCAGGCAGACATGAACCACAAGAGAAAGCCAAGAGCCATGTAGACAGCCATTGTGGTTTTGGAACACATCTGGGCATGAGTGTGTATGGGCAGTGGTGTTCAAGGTTTTCTCTTAGGGATGAGGAGTGGAGTGCTCCATTGTAGAGGACAATTCTGGAGAAAGTTCCTAGGAAATACCCTCTCAGGCCTGGGAGTGGAGATGGCAGTGGCTGGCAAAAGAGAGCCATCAAGGCGGTTTACCCTCTGGGAAGGTACTGCCTATGGTGAAGAGAAACCTCCATCGATAACCTGGGTTGTTTGCCAAGGAACAAGAGCTAAAGGATCAGTTGTGTGAGGAATGGTTGCAAGCTAACTTATGTGGCCAATTTCTCCACTGGCACTTTTGTCTGAATTGCAATCTTTGAGATTGCCTATCTACAGGCCAAGAGAGAGAAAAGACACAAGATAATAAGAAGGGAGCCTTTCTTGGAAATCCGTCTTGCAAATGGTTGCCAAGCCAATATGTTTTTAAATACCCTTTTTATTATGTCATTTTTCTGTTCATAAACCAAAAATAACTCATTAATCCCACCTTTACTCTTTGTATTTGTCTTTTAAGGTTAGAACCCACTCTATCTATTTAATATTTATTTTCATCATCATCGTCGTCGTCATCATCATTATCATCATTATCATCTCCTTAAGTTCCCACTGTTATAGATTTCTGTTCTTTATTTAGTCTCCATGCTAACTTCCATGATGTCATAACCATTCCTATTTTCATGGACTCAGTTGTCATTTCCCTAGCTTGGAAAGTTACAAATCTTTGTCTTTGATCCAAATTCTACCCATTCTTCAAAATCTGCCTCAGACCTCTCCTGTTCCATGAATATTCCTATCTCAATTAGAACCCTGAATAATATCTGTTTTATTTGGACCATTAAAGGACTTGAAAAGCATAGAGCATAGAATTATAAAGGACCAACATATTAGAATATGGAAGACTCTAAAAGACATTGAATTACAGTCTTTATAATTTATGTCTAATTCTATTTTTAGAAGATCAAGAATATTAACCTGCAGAGGTTCATCCTCTCTTGAATATATTTCTAGTGGTAGGGAAATGTCAGCCCATTCCCTTTGTTTCAGAGGGATTTTTCTTATCTTCCTGTTCGACTATAGAGGTGGAGCAGAGAACAGGCTTAATGTGTCTTTGTGTCTGGTGCTGCATCATAAATTTATTGAGTAGCAACTATCTTTCAGATATGATACTAAGCACTAGAAATGCTAAGATAAAAAATGTCTCTTACTTCTAAGTGCTCATAATATACTATAAAAGTAAGCTTGGTCCATAATAGGTGGTCAATAAATATTAAAGAAAGGATAAGAAAGAGGCAAGAAAACCAACTATTATCACACTGACATTTTAGAATATGGTCTCTTGGATTACATTACCTGGTTTTAAATCTTGGCTCTGACACTAGCTATTTACTAAACTGAGCCTCAGTTTTCTCGTTATAAAATACGGTATTAGGTTTGAATGAGATAATGCATATATAGTGCTTAGTATAGTGTCTGGCACTTAGGCTCTCCATGATGATGACAAAAATGAGTTTGATTTGTTGGCTGGAGGCCTGTGCAGGAAGCTATAGGAACATAGAAGGAGGTCATTCTACTTGGACCAGCATACAGGGAGGGTGAGAGACCCTGGCCAGTGAAGAGGTATTAATATGTGAAGGACAACTCTGAGCATCTTATAGGAAAATGTGTATTTGAGCAAAACTAGATTTGACCTTTAGAAGGTCAAAAGATGGTACAAGTGTTCTTAAGCTTAGTTAGTGATGTCGTCAGTAATGGGCCATTATTCTAAGAACTCCAGGGAAAATACTACCTTCTCAGAAAATAATTGATTGAAATAGTTTACCATGTACTGGCTCTGGGTCTGGTGTTTTTGTAAGAAATGTCTGAAAATATCTATAAATAAGAAAGATGGAAAACTAAGAAAAACACTGAGCGACATAGCAATTGCTCACCAGCACCTGTACTTCTAGGACAGCATTAACTTCAGAGTCTGGTCGCTTTCGTCTATACTGAGTTCCTAGGCTTATTGATAAAAAAAAAAAACACACTCAGAAGACTAATGACAGAGGGCCAGATGGAGGACGTCCTCTTTTCTTTAATCACATGTACGGTTTTGCTGTTGCTTTTACTTTCAGTCACTGGGGTAGAAGCTGTTTTTTCTCCATATTTCTGGGCAGTCTTAAATACTTTCATTTCTGTCTGTCTTGTTTTGTCGAGCTTTAAGCAAAATGCTTTTTGAAAAGTATAAATAGTTTTATCACATGGCTTTCGTTAGCCCCACATGGATAATTGTTATTTTAGTCAAGGCATAGAGTACTATCTAGTCACACTAATGTATATCCTGTAAATATTGATACTCAAACTCTTTAAAAGTGTCTCAGAATAATGTGTATAGTGTGATTTCATTTTTGCGATATATGTATATATACATACAAATGCAGAAAAAGCTTCAGAAGAGTACACAAAGGTGTTAGCAGTCAATCACCCCAAAGACTCTGATTAGATAAAATAAATGGGCTTTCATTTTTATAATTTATAAGTTTTGAATTATATTAGTCAGGGTCGGCTATCTGCTGTAAGAAATAGACTCAAATACAGCTAATGGCTCAAAGACCATGGAGGTTTAGTTTTCCTTTGTGTGAACAGTGCAAGGCAGTTCCCGGACACTGGGAAAATGTGGAAAAAACTCTACTGCACACACAGTCATTTGGGGATCAGTCTTCAACATGCAACTCACAAGGTTTCCCTGGGCACTGATATGATATCCAGGACCTGAGCATTGACATCCATGTGGCAGAAGGGAAATTAGCATAGAAGATTCTTCCCTAGAGGTGTGTGGTGTGGTATGTGGTATGTTGTGTGTGTGTGTCTCTAATGGGCCAGGCCGAAATGGCACTTATGCTCACAATCAAGTTGCTAGAATTCAGTCATATGATCATACCTAATTGCAAGGGAGACTGGAAAATAGAATATAGCTGTATTCCCAGGAAGAGAAAGAGAACAAAAATTTTGGTGAACAGCTAGCAGTTTCCACCATAATCAGGCTTTCTGGTCATCAAATATCCAGGTGCTCCCTCCTATTTTCACAGAGAACACACTTTTCCTCTTCCTTAAGGGAGATAACACAAACTTTGGTCCAAAATCTATATAAGGTTCAAAGACAAGTGTCCCTGAGTGATGCCCAGTCTTCTTAATCATATCCAGATATGGTTGCGAATGGTCTGATGACCTATGTATTCCAAAGATACATTATTTCTCCCCCTTCCCCCCTCTACCATCAACCCACACACACACATACAGTATACGGTGGAGTTGGGACAAGATATTATGACTACAGTAAAAACTCCCATTCAGGAAGGGGAGGAGGGGGAGTCATACAGCTATCACGGGATCATGGCAATGATGGAACCCGGCCAAGCAGGCTTTGCGAACACCTCTTCCCTGGCAGTAGGAGAAGTGGGCTTTCATTTTTATAATTTATATGCTTTTCAATAAATCCTGATTCTGCCATCATGGAGGGACTCCCTTGTCTACTGAATGACCCTGGTTCCCTGCTCTGGGCACCTCTTCCTTGTCCATCCATGATCCTCTGTAGCCATGTATGAAGTGAAAACCAGAGTGCACCTTCCTCAGGGGCTGCACGGCTCTCCCAGATTGCTTTCTGTTGTGCTAATAATGGGACCTGCCCAAGAATTCTTTTTTTTTTTTGGGTTTTTATTTTTTTATTTTTTTTATTTCAGCATATTATGGGGGTACAGATGTTTAGGTTATGTATGTTGCCCTTGCCCGCCCTCCCCCCCTAAGTCCGAGTCCAAGAATTCTTTAAAGGTTTGAATAGCTAAAGCTTTTTTAGTTTAGGCACAGGTTTCTTTGACAACATAATTTCCTCAAACATTTAGCTGCCTTCGGATCTGTTTGCTTTCAGTGAGTTCCAAGTGAGAGTAACCATACCCAAATTCTTTCGTAAGACGTAATGCTTAAGTCTTATCTATTTCCTCATTTCCTCAGCCCAGTCCTTATCTGTCTCAAATTAATGTGTCTTTCTGACAGCCATTTGAAACGAGAGGCTTAGGTGGAAAGGAAACATACTTAATATGATACTTGCCATACTGTTAAATACTTGTTTAACTAATAAAAAATGATGGAGGCTGCAAAGCATATTTTCAGTCGCATTTTCCATTATTTGTGGTTCAGTTTCAGTTAACATTTTCAGTTCTGCAAAGCCTAATTTTCTGGACTTTCTCCATTCTCTTCGATTTCTGCTTGCGATCAATTCTTTCTTGAGCTCATCTCCTTCTTGTAAATCCTTCCTAAATGCAACAAGAAATAGTCAGCATACTCTTCTAATATCTCTTTTCTGATCACCTCCCCAACAGCTACAACTGTAGAATGCACTTGGCCTGCCTTCCAAGCGAGAGACTTTACCAAATGCTTTGTCATTATGTATCATGGGTCTCCAGTAAAGAGTTTCCCCACCACACTCGTGACCGCTAAGCCATTGTCCCGTATGTTAGAATTTTGTTGTGGCAGTATGCCATGTTAAGGTATACATTTCTATACAATTAAAGAGGGCTAATTTCTGTTATAAATAAACCCAGTTATCTCTTGTGCTATATACAAACACAATAGAAGTTTTTTCTCTTGTTTAGGTAAATAATCTAGGCTCATTCCAGTTTAGCAGGGGGTGGGCTGTGTTCGGCATGGTCATTCAGGGATCCAGGTTGATGAAGACTCTGCCATTTGCAACACATAGCTTCCAAAGTGACTCTTAGCATCATTGTCAAACAGCAAAGGAGGTAAGTGAAACAAAAAAGAATTGCATGAGAACAGGCTGGCACAAGGCATCTACCGCTTTTACTCACATTCCGCTGGCTAAAACTTAGTCCCATGGCCTCAACCAACTTTAAGAGAGGCTGGGGAATTTGGTTTGGCCCTATGCCCAGGTAGAAGAAGAGAACATAGATTTTAATGAGAAGGTAGCATATATTGTTTGAATTTTTAAAAATTCAGTATTTTTTTTTGTAATATAAACAAATAGTTTTATTTATTTTTCTTATCTTCACTTTGAGCAGTTTTGCTACTTGGCATTTATTTATTCTAGGAAAATAATTGGACAAGTGAACATTGACATATGTACAAGGATGTACTGCAGAGTTGTTGGTAAAACAGGGAAAATTGGAAATAGCCTAAGGGGTAAATCCTCAGGGATTGGCTACCATGTAGCCTTTGGGACAATGATGTAAAGAGCAGTATCCATTGATTAAAAGATGTTTATGTTGTATTAAGTGAGCAAAGGAAATTATAGAACAATATGTATGATATGACCTTTGTTTGCATATTTGTGTTATGCATTATAGTTTAGAAGTATTTCAATAATGGTGATTCATGGATGGTTGCATTATTGGTAACTTTTATTTCTTTTCTATTTTTCCTAACAGTAATGTCTATGTTTTGTATAGTGAATATAGATTACTTTGGTAATTAAAGGTCAAGAAATGTTGATAGTTGTGGGACAACCCTTTCGCAAGTTTCCGCATCCTATTCTCCAGTGTGGAGAGCCTTCCCTGTGGGGTCCTAGCTGTTAGTTAGAGAAATAGCTGTTTGATGTTGAATTGCCTGAGTTGCTCTATATTTTGTTTATTCAAGTGTTCTCCAGCTTTTCCCTTTGTACCTAGTAGTACCCAATAGTAGTAGAGCTCTTTATAAAACACTTTCACATAACTTTCTTATTCAATTCCTACAATAATCCAGAGAAATGAGTGGTTATTTTTCTGATCAGGGTTCCCATTCAGAAAGATGAAGTGACTTTGTTACTGTCATATCCCATGAGAGCTGGGGCCAGGCTGTGGTCCCAGGTCTTCTCCACCCTGCTTGTTCTCAACCCTGGCAGCACCTTCAAATCACCTGGGAAATTCACTAATTCCTTGGTCCCTCCCCAGAATAAGTAAAAAAGAAAAAATAACTCTATATTTTGTAAAACTCTGTGAGTGACTCTAACATGTAGTTAGCTGAAGAGCATCTGTGCTATGCCAGGCTGCCGAAGGTCTGAATTCACAGGGTCCTGTGTTATGGGGAGTTGGGGACATGCTCTCCAGCATCACTGCCAGTCGTGGTGGTAGAGACACCCTGAGAGGTGAGCTCGGTGCCTGGCCTGGTAAAGGAGACTTGCTTAAGCCTTGGCACTTGCAGCAAAACAAAAGCCAAAAAGCCAAGGTGCTCACTGAGGCCTGAGAGAGAAGTGGTGCCAACACCTTAAGGTCTCTTCCTGAAGATTCTGGACCAGCCTAGGGCAAATCTGTAGGAAAGAGAAATTCTTGTCTCCTTCCAGTATCCTCCTTCCCACTGCACCTCCCTCTTCCATCACTTCCCACATACTCAAGATCAGGTCAGTCCCTTAGTACCTCGGTCTTCCCTGGTCCCCTTCTTTCTTTCTGTATGAACTTGCTCTCAGACAGTTCACAAGGCAGGGAAGATTCCACAAACCAATTCATATTAAAGTACTGCTGACTGATGATAGCTTATTATTATCATCTTTCTCATGAGCATTTGTAGATTAATAAGGCTTAATCCAGAGAAATGAGTCTCTAACATTGGACATGAGGAAAGGTGGAAACTTTCGAGAGGACTTTGAGGACATTACGGTCAAGGAAGACATTATGGTGCTCCTTGCATGCCTGGCATGTTTGTCCTTTGGCTCTTAATGAGGGGTGCTATTCAATTATTTATTTACCAAATATATAGTAAACATTGTCTATGTGCCAGACATGGCCTAGGCATGGGAGAATACAGCAATGAGCAAAATAGACCGAAGTCCCTGCCCACGTGGGACTTACTAGTGGGGAAAACAGATAGTAAATACAACAAGCAAAATGCAGGGTGTGTTAAATAGTGATAAGGGTGATGGAGAAAAATAAAATAAGGGAGGGTGGTAGGATCAGGAGAGGAAGGCTGAAAAGATTCAGTGAGTAGAGACTCAGGGGTAAAAGAGGGCACCATGTCAGTATCTTGCAGGACAACATTCAAGGGAGAGGCAATAGTAAGTGCAAAGGCCCTGGGGTGCTATGTTCCTGGTGTGGTTGGAACAGAGAAAGAGAGAGGGAAAGGAGTAGGAAATGAGGTCACAGATGATAGCAGGGCTCAGAATATGCAGGGCCTTGTAGGCTGTTGTATAAATTTTGACTTTCATCCTGGATGAGTGAGTACTGAGACGTTGTGTATTGAATGAAGGAGCACAAGCTCAGATTTGGAGTGACCTATCAGGAGGTGATCACAGCCATCTTGTAGGAGATGGTGGTGACTCATCAGGGGGGTATAGAGGAGGTGGTGAGAAGTGGTTGAGTTCTGGATATATCTTGAAGATGGAGCCAACAATTATTTATTAATGGAGTAGATGTGTGGTGTGAGGGAAAGTGAGGCACAAAGGATGATGATAGCTTCTGGAAAGATGGAACTGACATAAACTGAGGGGCTAGCACAGGTTTCCAGGGGAGGATAAGAAACTTATTTAATACTGTGTTGAGTTTGGACCTGTTAAATGTGAGAATCTGTTAGATATCGAGGGCAAAATGATAAGGAAGCATTTGGATATTGAATGCGTGAGCTTGGGTTTCAGGGTGACATCTGGGCTGGATATCTAAAGTTGGGTAGGTGCTTATGTCAAGAAATCCAGATAGACGCAAAACAGCAGAGTGCATAAGCACAGGCTCTGAAGCCAGATTTCTTGGCTACACTCCTAGCAAATGATCTAACCTTTGGGCACGCAGTGTCTTCATCTGTAAAATGGAGAAAATAATTACACTGTCTAATTGAGGGAGTTGCTGTGACAATTAAGTTGGTAAAATATTTAAAGTATATAGTTAAAGGCCTGGCAACTGGGGAGTGATGAAAATATTAGTTGTTTTTATTGTTGTTATTATTTTGTTACTAGTTGCCTTCTTAACAGTTTTATTTATTTATTTTGGAAGGTTTCAAAATAATTTTTTTATTTCAGAATATTACGGTGGTACAAATGCTTTGGTTATGTGGATTGCTTTTGTACTGCTTGAGACAAAGTTATAAGTGTGCCCATCACCCAGATAGTATATATTGTACCTGTTAGGTGTGATTTCACCCATCCCCACCTCCCCCTAACCACCTGCTTGACTTCATTGAGTTTTACTTTCTCCTGTGCACATGAGTGCTGTTCGGTTAGTTCCCATTTAACAGTGAGTACATGTGGTATTTGTTTTTCCATTCTTGGCAATATTTCACTTAGGAGAATGGTCTCCAATTCCATCCAGATTGTTACAAAAGGTATTACTTCATTTTTATTATGGCTGATTAGTATACTATGGTATACATATACCATATTTTATTAATCTACTCATGAATCAATGGGCACTTGGGTTGATTCCATATCTTTGTGATTGTAAATTGTGCTGCAATAAACATTCGAGTGCAAGTGTCTTTTTTTCCTTTGGATAAATACCCAGTAGTGGGATTCCTGGACCAAATGGTAGGTCTACTTTTAGTTCTTTGAGGTATCTCCATACTATTTTCCATAGAGTTTGTGCTAGTTTGCAGTCCCACCAAAAATGCATGAGTGTTCCCTTCTCTCTGCATCCATGCCAGTATCTATTGTTTTGGGACTTTTTGATAAAGGCCGTTCTCATTGGGGTTAGGTAATATCTCATTGTGTTTTTGATTTCCATTTCCCTGATGGTTAGTGATGTTGAGCATTTTTTCATGTTTATTGGACATTTTTCTATCTTCTTTTGAAAAGCTTTTGTTCATGTCTTTTGCTTACTTTTTAATGGGGTTGCTTGATTCTTTCTTGCTGGTTTGCTTGAGTTCTTTGTAGATTCTGGTTATTAGCCCTGTATCAGATGTATAGCATACAAATATTTTCTCCTATTCTGTAAGTTGTCTATTTGCTCTGTTGATTGTTTCCTTGGCTATGCAGAAGCTTTTTAATTTAATCAAGTCCCATTTATTTTTGTGGTAGCTGTGATTGCTATTGGGGTCTTCTTCATAAGTTCTTTGTCTAGGCTGATTTCTAGAAGAGTTTTCCCAACATTTTCTTCTGTAATTCTATGGTTTCCTATCTTAGGTTTAAGTCTATTATCCATCATGAATTAATTTTTGTGAGTGGTAAGAGGTGCACATCCTGTTTCAGTCTTCTACATGTGGCTATCCAATTTTCCCAGCACCATTTATTGAATAGGGATTCTTTTCCACCAGTAAATATATTATTGTCTGCTTTGTCAAAGACTAGATGGCAATAGGTCGATGGTTTTATATCTGGGTTCTCTGTTCTCTTCCATTGGTCTCTATGTCTCTATTTTTGTGTTAGTACCATGCTGATTTGGTTACTATAGCCTTGCAGTATATCTTAAAGTCTGGTAAAATGATGCCTCCAGATTTTTTCCTTTCGCTTAAGGTTGCTTTGGCTATTTGGACTATTTTTTGGTTCTAAATGAAGCGCTGAATTTTTTCTAGATTTGTGACAAATGATGTTGGTATTTTTATAGGGATTACATTGAATCTGTAAGTCACTCTGGGTAGTATGGACATTTTGTTGATTTGAAGTCTATATTATCTGATATAAGAATGGCTATACCTGCTTTCTCTTGATTTCCATTTGCATGGAATGTTTTTTTCCATCCCTTCACCTTGAGTCTGAATGAGTCCTTGTGGGTTAGATGTATTTCCTGGAGACAGGAGATACTCAGCTTGTATTCTTTTTTATCCATTCAGCTAGCCTATGTCTCTTGAGTGGGGAGTTCAAGCTATTCATATTCATTGAAAGGATTGACAAATGAGATGCATTTCTGTTCATTCTGTTATGTAGAGCCTTTATGCTTTGTTTTCACATTATGGCTCACAGGAGTTCCTCCTTCATGTTAACTTTGGCCAGTCTGATGACTATGTGTCTTGGTGATTGACTCTTGGTGATGAATCTCCCATATATTTTTTGAGTTTCTTGTACCTCAATATCTAAATTTTTAGCCAGACCATGAAAGTTTTCCTCAATTATTCCCTCAAATAGTTTTTCCAACCTTGTGTGTTTTTTTTACCCTCAAGGATGCCTATGATTCTTATGTTTGGCCTCTTTACATAATCCTATATTTCTTGTAGGCTTTGTTTTTTTTTTTTTTTTGATTTTGTTTTCTTTCTTTTTTTTTATTTCAGGGTATTATGAGGGTACAAACATTATGGTTACACTTTATGTCTTTGCCTCACCCAAGTAAGGGTTAGAGACATGCCCTTCCCCCCTACAATGCTCCCCATGTCCTTTAGTTGTGGGCTTATGGCTTTGTTCATTCTTCTTATTTCTCTGTTCTTTATCTTTGACTGACTTGTTTAATTTGAAGGTATTGTTTTCAAGCTCCGAGATTCTTTTTTCTGCCTGGTCTAGTTTATTCTTAAAACTTTCCACTGTGTTTTGTATTTCCTTGAATGAAATTTGTCATTTCCAGATGTTCTATTATATTTTTTTAAAATAATTCAATTTCTTTAGTGAATTTTTCGTTCATTTCCTGTATTGTTTTTGTGGGTTTTTTTGTGTGGGTTTTGCATTTTCTCTTGTATTTCATTGTGCTTTCTTATAATCCACATTTGGAATTCTTTATCTGTCATTTGGATATTTTCATTTTGGTTGATATCCATTGGTAAAGAGTTGTTGTTTCCTTTTGGGTTTGTCCTTTCACTCTGATTTTTCATATTTCCAGAGTTCTTTCACTGATTCCTTCTCATCTGGCCTCTTAATTGAGTCCTGGGGGTAATGGGTCTGGCTTGCAGGCCTGTCCCTAGTACCCCAAAGATCAGTCAGTCCCTGACCACAGCAGGGAGAAGGGTGCTGGTCCTGAGTTTTCTATTGAGTGCTCAGGCAGGTTTGATGATCCTCTCAGTTTGCCTCTATTCTTCTGTCTTCCCAGCAGTGTGAATTGTGTTGAGTCCTCCAGCTTAATCTCCAGTATGGCGGGTGATACTTGTGTGTATGAATCAGCCACGATCTGTATGCTTGAGTTGGAAGACGGTATCATGAGCTATATAGTTATTCTCCCTGTCATTGCTTGACGTTTGTGTGAAAGAGTCAGCTGCCAAGATGTTCTTTTGTGCCCATAGTAGACTCTGGTTTCCCAGGTGGAGTACTTCAGTGCCCCAAGCTTTAGGATGGACCCTGTAGCTCCCAGGAGGTTGCTTGTTTTCCACCACCACTGGGGTTGGGGGAGGAGCAAGGCAGATCACGGCTAGGTTGCAGGAACCTGAAAGCTTTGCAAAGCCTTGGTGGGGCTCAGAAGTTGCTTTTCTGTCCACTAGGGGGAACTTCTGATAAGAGGGTCAGGACAAACTCTTTAAACCAGGATGGCTGTTCATGGGGGAGGGGCCTATACACTTGATTGTTAAGGTCTCATGCTGGGATCTTTCTGCCCTTATCCAGTAGCACAGTTTTTCTGCAGGTAGGGGTGGGTGCTCCCCCAAATCGCCACTCCTTGGACACCCACAGCACACTCCCATCAGTTCATCCACATGTGCTCCCTCACCATCTGGGTCCAGCTCTCGAACTTCTCCCCAGTCTGTGTGTCTGACCCACTATCCTGCATCTCTGTGAAATACCAGTGAGCAGGGAGTTCTAAGATTGTGCCTCCCTTTTCCACTACAAGTCCTCAAAGGAAGAGCTGTGGGCCCCACTATCTATGGGTACCTCATCCTGGAGTATGTTCCCACTGGAGAGAAATGACTGCTCACAGACTTCTTGGATCAAACTGCTTTCCATGTTATAATAAGTGGGGGAGGGGCCGCAGCACCTGGTCAGCCAGTGCACCTGAGTGTGAGGTGTTTGGCTGCCATGGAACCAAGGGCTAGGCTATTCCTCTCTAAATGCCACACCCTTATCCCTGCAGTTTTCTAGCGGGTGTGGGGGGGATGGGCGCACTTCCAAATCTCCTTTTCTCAGCCCTTCACCACACTCTCCTCATTGGATATGTCCAGGTGGGTTTCCCTGCCACACAAGTTCCGCTCTCAGATTTCTCCTCTGTGTCCTCCTGTGCCCCTTTCATGTCCAGGGGAACACCGGGACTGACTTGCTTCTCCAAGCCACTGGCGTGGGACCCTGTGAAATGCTGGTGGGCAGAAAGTCCCCAAGTTGTACACCCCTGTTCCACCACACGTCCTCAAGGGAAGAGGGGTGGGCCCCACTCTCTGTGGAGACCTCAGCATGGGATGCATCCCAGCAGGAAGGAAGCGGCCATTGGCGAACTTCTGGGCTCAAACTATGCTTGTGGTTGTAACAGATGGGATGGGGGGTGCAGCTCCAAGTCAGCTCGAACTCAAACTGCTTTCTCAGTTGCAGTGGGTAGGGGAGGTGCAGGGGAGGCCTGGCCTCTCATGGCAGTCTCCTGGGGGGGGCGGGATCCCCTCACAGAGTGCCCAAAGTGCTGGGACCCGCTAGTTCACCCCATTATTCCTTATTTACCACTGTGCCTGGGCTCGTGGAGAGTAGAAAAGCCTTCAGTAAACTTCGTGTCCTGCTGCTCACCGAAGGCACATAGGAGGGGAATGGGAATCCCCTTACCCTTTCACTGGGCTCTAAACCTCTCTGGGTTTGATCTCGCTGAGATCTTGTCCTCTTTATCTTCTTCCTTCTTGGCTTCACCGTTTTTCTCCATGTGGTCTCCAGCCGTCTCTGTGATCCACACCTGAGCTGTGAGTCCTCTTCCCTCTCCTCTATCCGATATCCTGCCTTCCCGCCAGGATGGTCTGACAGGTGACATCTGTAATTGGCCATCTTCCCCAAATCCCTCTTTTAATAGTTTAAAATGCTTTTTTGTATATTATCTCATTTAATCTTCAGAAGAAACATATATAAGGTAGATCTAAGATAGATTTTAATTTTCTAATCACAAATGAGAAAACTAAGGTACAGAGAGGATAAATTACTTGCCCAAAGAGACTCAGGAAATAGAGCAAGGAATATTTGAACCTAGTTCTGTTTGACTCCAAAGACTGGGCAGTTAATCATTTTTATAAATAGTAAAATCTGGTCTTATGTGCAGGTCAAGACATCAGAAGATTAGAGTTGTAGTTCATATAAATAGCCAAGCTAGAAACTCAATGAGTTTAAGCTCAAAATAATCCTGTGAACAAAGCAACAGGATAATTTGAAATGTCAATGTGACATTCTGTTCCACAGTAAATTAATAAGATGTGACTGGAGGCCTTTCTTGTCATGGCTGTAACAATCACAAGCCATACTTTCTCTCCCCTCTAATCTCATGCTATGACAATAGGCAATCAGTAGAAACATCCTTCAAATATCAGCTGAGTCCTTTACATACACAAAGGTGACATATTGGCAGTATCCAGTTTTATTCATTTCTGTCGAGAGAGGTGTTGCTTTAAACACGATTACGTGATGAAATCAGCAGTGCAAACACGGAGGCTGTTTTCTATAATTAATTTGGTATTGATAGAAAACACTTTCGTCCTCCCCTTATTCCTTATGTTGCTGAGATGATGGTCAGACCAGGTGATGTGAGTGACTTGGAGGCAAGGGTACAAAGCTGCGAGGTCCCAGGAATTATTTAAGCCATCCGGTAAAATCCACTGGGTCACCCTGGAGATTCCTCCTCATATTTCGGAATCCTTTAACTTTGGACATTTCTTCAGTTACAGTGTCTTGGTTCCCAGTCTTGACTGTGGCTTTGGGCACCTTGTCCCCTTCATCTCAGTGCTACCTCCTGGATGCCATCTGGACCATCTTCACATCTTTGTCTTGTGAATTATGTCCAGAACCTGCTCCCTACTTGCTACTTTCTTGCACTTATCTAGCAGCTGTTTCTTTAATAATCAAAACTCTATTTCCCCAGTTGGCTGAGGAGGGCGAATGTCCTCACGGGTGAGGTTTGTTAGACCTGTGGCCATAACTCTTCTGTTAAGGAAGGTAAAAGGCCTCTTGGCTGAGACTACAGATTTCCACACCCGGCAAGTGTCCTTATGATTTTGACAGTATGGACCTTTCCATTCTTAGGGTGAAGGTTCAGTCTTTTCTTTTCCTGGGAGGTGAGATTGAGCAGGGCACCTTTAGTCCAGACATGTGCACAGATATGTCCTCAGAGTACATGAACCTGGACCTGAACTCACTGAAAAGTGGCATGGAAAATACTCACTGCCTGTAATTCTTTCTTTGCCTCATCACCCACACACTAACCTTCAGTGACTCCTGCCAGCTCTACCTCTAAAATATGTCCATTATCTGTCCACTTTTCCCCATCTTTTCTGCCTGCCACCCTAGTCTGTGTCTCCAGTATCTCTTACCTGCAGTCTTGTGAGGACCTCCTAGTGGGTCTTCCTAGTTCCACTTGTGTGCTTGCACAGATGATTCTCTGCAGGGCAGTTAAAGTAAACTCATAAATCGTAAACCAGTTCATGTATCTTCCCTGCTTGGGAATCACTGGCTTCTCAAAAGGTCCTATATGATCTGTTCCCAGCCTATCTCTCTGACCTCTCCTAGTCCCACTCTCCGCTTGGTCACCATGCTGAGCCACAGGGCTTTGTTCTGTTCATTGAACAGTACAAGCTTGTTCTAATCTCAGGGTCTTTGTATCTGCTTTTTCATCTGCCAAAAAAGTTCTTTGCCCTGGTCTTTCTTGGTTGGCTCCTTTCCATAAAACTCTTAGCTGTAATGTTACTGCCTTAGAGAGGGCAAATTGTGCTATCCAAATGGGTTCTTTTCTGCCTCTCCACCATGTCTGTTCGTACAACAAATATGTATTGAGTGTCAGCTATGTTTCAGGCACTGGGAGTAACACAGTAAACAAGACAAACAGCAATTCTTGCCTTCACGTGTTTTACATGCTAGCGTCCCATCGGGCTGTTTGAATTACTTCCCTCTATTGGCATTCTTATTGGTTTGATCGTTTTGGTTCTTTCTCTCTATACCCTACCCCTAGACAGATTGGGAAGAATAAATAAATTTCGGGGTTTTTCCCATATCTCTATAGTGATCAATCTGAGGGGGCAGACGTTAGAAAAATCTGCAGACGTCAAGGATCAGAGTGGGCACAGCCCTTTGTTGCTGCCCCTTTGCTTAGGAGAACATTTTGGAGCACGGGCACACCTACACACAGTTCATGGACAATGCTGGTTAAAGACAGGTCACAGATGGCATGGTTAACACAATTTCGAGACCATAGTGCACACCCAATTATCTCTAGGTAACGTTAAATTTTGTTTCATAGGATAGAATCTTTTAGACATTGTTTTTCTCTATATTTTGGTTTGTATATAAGGATTGCTTAGTAATTCAGATTTTGAAGCCCCTCCTTTAAAGATTTTTGGTTATTAGTTCTAACATGGGACCCAGGAATCTGCGTTTTTAAGAAGCACCCCGGGTGATTCTATGGGAGGTTCATGGACTACATCTGTAAGATACATTATAGAGCATAGCCTGATGTTAGCCCTTACTTAGCCTTTGAGGGTTCTGGGTGCCAGAGAATCTGCAATTTTAGGATCTCGTAAATTTAGGTGACTTTATATCCAGGTTCGCCTGGTGTGATCCTTGTCTATGCCTGTTTTTCCAGCATAATTATTAATAATGACCACTTTCACTGTCAAAAGTGCCACAATTTGAATGGTGTATTATATGGTAACTCTGTATCGATAGACCTCTTACCCAAGAGACTGTTACAAGAAGCTTCCTTATTGGAGATAAAAAAAAATAGTTTTATCTGAAAGGGACGAGGTGGGAATATGCTCACCTGGTTCAGGGCTTCTGCCATGGATTTTCTTGAACTATAGCCATACTATAAAACAGCAGTCCCTTACATTCTAGGAATTCCAGTTCCTTCTTTCTCCTTATCAGTCCTCTCACAAACTTACCATGGAAATTCACATTTTTGACTTGGCCTGTGTTGTCCGATACGGTAGCCAATAGCAGCATGTGGCTATTTAAATTCAAATTTACATTAATTAAAATGAAATAAAAATTTAGTTTTTTTAGTTTTACTAGCCACATTTCAAGTGTTCACTAGTCATGGAGTGGCTAATGGCTATTGTCTTAGACAGTGAATCAGAGAAAATCTCAGCATTGTAGGAAGTTTTTATTGGACATGTTGGTCTAAATTGTGTTTCTGTGGTTTTTGCCCACTTGGATTTGTAACTAGCCTTTTTCCTAGTTACGACTTGAGAGAAGTCAGAAAATTAAAGATAATGTTTTTTTGAAATTAGAGATTATCTAATACAATCTCTTAATATAATTAATGAATAAATAGGTTGAAAGAGGTTAGGTGACTCCAAGGTCATTTGGCTAAATCTCGGACAAAGTCACCTGAAGTGGGTATTCAAATTAGTTAAGTAACTTTAACTAATTGCTTGCTATCAAATTGTCCATCTGCAAAATGGGAACAATCACAAGAGCCCTTCCTCAGAATGACATTTAAGTAGCCTTCCAGCATATGCAAATGCAAGCTGCTGAGTAAGTAGCATCTCATATCATCAAATGTAATGCTGGCTTTGCCAGGACACTATGAACTCTTTCCTGTAATTCACTATGGATATTTTAGGGAAATTGATTCAAAAAGAAGCTAAACCAAAATAGTCATCAGCATGATTGGGTCCAAAGATGAATTACACTTTCTATTTTGTTATCATGTTGACAGTAGTTTCTCCTAATGAGATGTTTCTCATCTCAAAGGGTGGTATAAAATGTCTAACACTTTGGAAGCTTTGAAGAGCCCTTAAGTGATGCTGTTTGCAGCCTTTCAGATCTAGTTGACATCTTCAAAGAAGTGGCAAAGCATGCTCCTGTCTGTCCATTTGGCCTGGTATGACTGATGCTCTGGCCCTCTTCAAAAGAAAGGTCATGGAGTTCAACACTGCTTCCCTCTGCAGAATACCCTCTCAATTCGATGGTGCATTCATTGCTCTGGGAGAATGCTTTGAGGTATGTGTGTAGTGCCTGGAAGATGATACACAAAGCCCCTGTTTGATCACTGGTTTGGATTTGACTTTCATTTTGGTGGATGTGTGAAGAGAAGGGCTGGAGTGAATGTCTGCAGGCAGGGCAAGAATAATGAGTGTGTTCTGGTTATGAACTCGTGTATTATGTACCTACTAGGCACCAAGCAGAATACTTGCTTGTAAGAACCCTATGAGATAATTATTATTGTCCTCTTTTACAGGTGAGGAAACTGAGGCTCAGAGAGAGGAAGTAAATGTCTCCTGTTGTATAAAAAGGAGTCATGATTCTAACTGAACTTATTTGGCTCCAGAGCCCCCATTCTATCTACTGTATTATTTTGCTTTGTTTGTATAGTTAAAACATGCATTTGGATCTGTTTTATCGTTTGACACTACTCATATCCTGTGAGGTCGAATGGCAGGTGTCAGCATCCCTATTGCTTAGATGGATCTGCGTGGAGCAGTGATTCGTCCAAGGTCAAATAATAAAGGTGAATGTCTAAGGCCCATATATACACTTAGCCTGATACCTACTGAAACTGTCAAAACACCAAAATAGGTAGGATATATTGCTGAAAGCTGATAGTATTCTATCCATAAAGCATGATTCTGAAGGCGGCAGAAACTCTTGTGTAGCCAGCACTCCTCGTGTGATGAAACATTTGTTCTGTGTGTTTTGATGAAGTCTCTGGAGCTCTTATACTGCTGTGTCACAGAATGGCATTTCCTACGACTTTCTGGAAAAATAGAAGAGTATTTAAACACCGAAAAGCACCTGATGGGGATACAGAGACCAGTGATTAAAAACACATGCTGAGGCCCCTGGGAATGCTGGTTTCAGGGATTCTGGGATGCAAAATGAGTGTCAAAATTGAGGCACAAATCTTTGCTGGCCCGCTGAGAGGAAGTTACTTCTACCCAGCTGTGTAAACGACCGCATTGGAAATGTCAGGAAAAATGAAATTCTTTTTTGGAGGGGGACTATTAAAAAGACAGTACTAATAGGAAAATTAGCAATGCATTGGCTTTGTTGTACAAGGTCTGCGACAGCATCATTTTTTGGCACCAGGACAGTCTCTTATGCACATAGGGGTAGAGCATTTGACAGGTTTATTATCTTCCCCCATAAAATGGTTATTGCCTCTTGATTCCTATACCATATATCACACAGTTCATAAATTGATTTACAAATCCCATAATATCAAATGTCTCTTCTGATCAGCCCTTCAGCCTTTTTAATATTTATATGATTTCCTTTGACAGAGCGTGGTGTAGTTTTTTCCTGGTGTTGAAGGCTGGGGGAGTGAAGGGGTAGGTGGCTTGGAGAAGTCTGTGAAGCCTGATTGACAGATTTAGTGGCCACTGAGCGCAGCAATTGGATTATACTTGATAGATGTACTGTGATGAAATGTAACACTGTCACTGCTTTGGTCTTGACAGTTTTGGAGAAAGATATTGAATGCTATGCCAAAAGTATCACTGTGGTGATATTTGGATTGCAGGGGTCTGTGGACTGTGAACTTGAGCTCATCAAGGGTGAAAAAGAAATTTTTAAAAGCTGTTAGCTGTGTCAACTCTCATGTAACCAGGTTGCTGTATATTTCACATCATGTTGCACAAAATCATACAAGGCGTGTGTAGGAAGTCAGGCCAGGGGTAGGTATCAGGGACATTTGATTTAAAGCCTTTTGAAGCCAAAGATTTGGAATTCTGTTTCAGACAGGTAGGTCTGAATAGGTTTCCGGTACTGCTCACATGTTCCATTATTCATTCATTCACCCTTTCATACAAAAAATTTACTGATCAATTCGTAATTAGGGGGACCCTGCACTATTAGTTTGTTAGGGAAAATAGATGTCATTTGACAGGGTTGTATCAATATGCAATATTTACTATCCTGTCTGCTTAGAGTAGTAAGAAATATGGTCTTTCTCTTTGAGGATGCTCTTCTCAGGATGGGCACAAGAACCTTGGGATGCTAACTGAATCCAGATGGTAGTTCAGGTTCTATTTTTCTGACCAAAAGCCTGCTTTCTACTGTGCACGGAACTGGTGTCTAGTGCTTCATAAAAAGGCTGACTCCTGTGAGGTCCAGTCCATAGAGATTGGGGGAAGTCTGACTTGTGACATAGTGCAGAAGGGATTAGAAGAAAAATATGTCTTGAGTAATATTGAGATACAGGTGTCCTGTGGCAATATTGACTCAGTAGAACAGTTTCTCTAGCCAGATTTTTTGATTACCTCAATACATTGCCTGAGGCTTATAAATACATATGTTGCTAGAATACATGGTTTGGGGATGGTCTGGGGTTAGCCTTTTGGCAAATTCAGAAACAATGTCTTCCTATGCATTCATGGTGATTTTTAACCCAGGGGACTTGTTAGATCTTTCCTGCCAATAGGCCTTTATCAGGGACATCCTAGATCTTCCCCTACATGTTTTGATGTTGCAATACCTTCAAACTGAGAGAAAAGATTAAGGTCTTGAAACTTTACCTCTCAGAAAGTCTCTTTGCTCTTACGCACATTTCCATCCCTTCTAGCAAACTTCAAGCTTTATATTTCAGTTAGTATGGGGGAAGGGTGAAAGATCTATCAGTCAGTAGAGCTGGATTCCATCTTCCCTTCAAAATAAGGGGAAGAGGAATCCCGCTTCACTAGGCACTCACCTACATCTACTGTGTGTCGGAAATTCTGTTAGGGTCCGGGGTTGCAAACTAAATAAAATTTTATTGGAACTTAGCCATACCCATTCCTTTACCATTATATATGGCTGTTTCACACTGCAGGAGCAGAGCTGAGTAGTTGCAACAGAGCCCATGCAACCCACAAAGCCTAGAATATTTACTATCTGGCCCTTTGCAGTAAAAAGTTTGTGAACCCCTGTGGTAGGTACCAGGCATTCAGAAATGAAAACATGTTGCTGTCCTTAAGGGGGAGCCAAAGTCCTAAGAGTTGTGGTATTGCTAAGCACCCTGAGTGCTGGTAGTATACAAAATTAGCTCTGCCTCTGGGGCCTGGGAAAGGTTCCCCAAGGAGATCACAATGAACCTGGGTCGTGAATTGAGACTTAGCTTTCAACATGTGGGAAAGAGTGGAGGGCTGAGAGAAGAACATTCAGGCATCAGGGAAATCTTGTGCAAAGGCACGAATGATCACAGTGTTCTGGGGAAATGCAGGGTGGTTGGAATGAAGCCAGGAGGCTCTGACTTGGAGGCAAGCTGCAGGTTCTCAGCACATGAAACTAGCAATAGCAGAGAGCTTTGCAAGCCGCACCTGGGCTTTTGGTGGGTTCTGGAGGAGAAGAGGGATTTCAGCAAAGAAATGACCTTATCATCAGATCTGTTCTTTGGAAAGATTGCATCTTTCGCTGGATTGGAAGGGAATAAGACTAGATCCAGGGAGACATAAAAAGGCCTCCTTAAAACTTACACATCCTTTCTTATATAACTGCAGCCAAGTTTCTTCCTTCAAAGAAGTTCTCTATCTCTATTACACTGATACCCTATCCTGGTTGTTAATAATTCCATATCGGGTATGATGGTTATGTGTTGACTTGGCCAGGGCATGAAGTGTCTGGATTAAACATTATTAGGGTGTGTCTGTGAGAATGTTTCTAGGTGAGATTAGCATTTGAATTGGAGGACTGAATAAAGCAGATGGCCCACCTCCATGTAGGTGGCATCATCAAATCCATTGAGGTCTGAGTAGAACAAAATGATGGAGAAAAGGGGAATTCACTTTCTCTGTCTGACCACTTGAGCTGGAACATCAGTCTTCTTCAACTAGGACCTACATTATCCGCTCTCTGGTTCTTAGAACTACACCACCAATCTCCTGGATCTCCAGATGGTGGAACTTCTCAGCCTTTATAACTCTGGAGAATCCTGACTAATTCACCAGGTTTGTTTGCATTCAAAGCCTGAGCTCTCAGAAGCACCATTCTAATGAATCTTTCTATTGAATTAAAGTCCCAGCAAAGAGATCTTCTCCAGGAAACTGTCTCCTTCCTTGCCAAGTCATATTACATGCCTTCCTACTTTATATTTATTTTATTTCACTTTGATTATGATTATTTACATCTTTGTAATGCAATGCCAGGTGCATAGTGGGTTCTCAGGTTTACATTTGATGAATGGAAGAATGGCAGAATGTGGCTAAGCACAGTCTTCGTGAACTGGGGAGCCAAAGTGGGTAGTGGGAGAGCTGAGAGTCACATGCCAATCTTCTTGGGAAACACCTTCACAGACCCACCCAAAAATAATGCTTTACCAGTTCTCTAAGTATTCCTTAATCCAGTCAAATCGATACCTAAAATTAACCACCAAAGGGGCATTCCCATCAGTGCCTCTTAGAACCACAGACTTCTATACCTTGTATTCACTTGTTACCCAGCCTTAACCCAAGCTCTGGGGGAGTGAATACCACTGGGGAGCTGCCTTTGTGGCTGCCAGCCAACTTGCCTGGCTCTTGTCTCCTGGCTCTGTTCCTGAACTTTGTCCATGTCAGAGCAAGTTCAGATCTATAGTAGGGGACATAGAACTTCTGGTGATGGTGCTGACACAAACAAATGCCATGTGTGCCAGATCCCAGGGCACGCTCCATTGCAGCAGAAGGTGCCAGAAGTGGTGGATGTTGCAACAATGGCCAGAAGCTGCAGACTTCCCTGCACATTGGGCACTCCTAAGATAAGAGGGAGGCTGTGGGGATGGATAGAGCTAGTACGAATGAACAGATTTGTTTGTTTAACAAGATAAATCTTTCAAAATCTACACAACACCCACTCTCATGGGCATCAATAATATTCGTTTTAATAAAAGTGAGAGCTGATTTTTGCATGGGGCTTCTGTGCCAGACACCATATACAGTGATTTATTTGAGTACTCTTCTAACCCCCATAATCCCCTTTTTGGAGATAAGGAAATGGAGGTTATTTAAAACACAGATAGCACAGTCAGGATTCAAATGCAGACAGTCCTGAGTCTCCAGTGTTGGAGGGCTTAGATTTGACCTAATTAACTATAGCATGCTAACAAATGATTTCTGAAACTCAGTTGATTATAGAGCCATTGAATATGTAAAATATTTAGAGATTATTATAAGAACTAGCAAAAAATTTGAATGTGATTGCTGTTACTTCAGCAGAAGCTGAGAGAGGGTTCAACACCATAAAACAACATTGCTGATGGCAAGAGGCAATCACAATTTAGGATTACAAATGATCTAATGATCATCAATTTAGAAGAATATGATTGTGGTTTTCTGTCAAATGTGGCTCTAACAGGGGCTAAATGTCAGCTAATGGCAGCCTTACAAACAGAAGATGATACCAGTAATTTATAATGTTGGTTGAAATTATTTTATTAGACATTTTTTTTTACAACTTATATCACCTGGTAACCAGTTCTATAAATATATATATTTTGGTTTATTTAGAGACAAAGTAGGAACAGAAGTTTTAATTTTTTATTTATATATGAATTTATTTTTCTACATAGGTTGTTAAATATTTAAATATAATATCTGATATTATAGTTACATAGTAAATAAATCAAAAAGGGAGAAGAGGGGATGTGAAAAATGCATCATAAACTGTAACATGCTCATAAATTGTAATGGAGAGAATTAATATATTATTTTATACATGCACATACATTTTTTAAAAAGCAAGAATAAAAATGGTTTAGAAATATGTTCTTGATTTAGCACTGGGGCTGGGAGTCATTACTTCTCCTCTATATAAAACCCAGAATCTATGTGGTAGCTCAGTTGTTTGTAGAATTGTTCTTCAATTAAGGAAGTTTGGCAAAAATTTTTAAGTCACAGGGATCTAGGATTTATCTGCTTTGATCCTGATGATCTACACAAACTTAGGCAATTTATGTAATTTTTCTGATCCTTGATTTTCATTCTTATAAAATATGGATAACACCATCAGTGCTCTAAATGTATTGATAAATATTATTATTAGTTTATTTTTGACATCTTTCATATCTCCTCTACATTCTCAAGAACATAGTCTGTGGTCATTTATTTAATTTCAATTATTATCATAAATTCAAGTAACTTCTATTTTAAATAACATTTTTAAATTACAAAAGCAATGTGTAATCATGTAGAAAACTTAGAAAACAGAGAGAAGCAAAGAAGAATAAGAATACACATTTCTATCATACACAGAGATAAACATTATAAATTTTCTCAGTCTTTTTATGCATAAACATACCTTTTAAAAAAATTAATCAGACTATACTCACTGTTTTGTAACCTGCTTTTTTTCACTGAATATATAGGAACATTTTTTCCATGTCATTAAATGTTCTACATCATTTTAAGTGTACTGTGTGCCGTGCCAGCATAAAAAGCTGGGGACTTTTTGACTTGCAAAATAAATCCGCATTTTCTTTTGGCTTTGCTTTTTTTGGTGGGTGAGTAGAAAAAGACAGGAATTGTTTTTAAGGTATGTTTCACCTATTTGTTTTCCCTAACGATGGTTCAGTAGTTTGAAAGATGCGACTCAATCAATCGTACCTTATGCATGACAATGACAGGATTTAGTACGATAACCCTCTCAGGGAATTCATTGCCTGCCAAGACCTAGAGCTGGAAGATTTACTGATGCTAGAAGGTTTGCTATCAACGGGAGTCACATGAAAGGCATTGAGTTACTGTGGATCTTTCCATTACTCTTGGCAGGAATGCCTGCCTTCTGCTCTGCCCCAACCACCTCTGGTTGCCTGAAATATGCAAACCAGCAAGTAAGAAATGCTTTTTAGAAAAGTACTATTGCATTCAAATTGAAAATGGAGGAAGTTGATCAAAGAATAAAAAAAGAAAAGCATTAATAATTAATCATCCCAGGGCCATAAAGTCAGCTGTAAACCTTTAGCAATAAAAAAATTAAATGAGGAAGAAGTTTAATGTTTTAAACAGAGATTTAAATTTTCCAGGGGAGAATTTGATAGCTGCACCAGATTGGGGAGCTGGCAAAATTTACAGGGGAAGCCCAAGTGTCTCATCCCACTAGAGGCTGCAGAAAGCATAAAGAAGTCATCAAATAAAACATCATTTACATTATTTAGTATCATTGTGCAAAACCTCAGCTGTAAAAAGAAATGGCACTTTTGACTGACTGAGAATATTGTCCTATTCAGAACAAATTAAAGTGGCAAAAAATGTAAGAATGCTAAAAAAATACATCACTGCTGAGAGAAGCCCAGAGGAAATATTACAAAAATATTTAACATTAGAGAGTTGTAGGACTTCAAGTAATAATATTTATCTACCTTTCCCATTCAAATACCAAAGCCTAAATCGGCACCTGAGAGTATGTGTTCATTGATAGGTCATCTCTGGGTGGGCTTAATAAACGATCAGGTCTTTGGACCCTAACGGAAGGTGGAACCAGATTTATTATCATGTCTGAGCAAAGTTGGTACATATTTTAGGGTTTTCCTGACAAATTCTTAAAAGTTGGTATTGAAATGATACAGATATTAAGACATTCCAGCATAGTGGTTAAGAGAACTGGTTTTGGCAGCAAAGAGATCCCTGCTTAAATCTTGTCTGTGCCAGTTACTGTGAAACTTTGGAGAAATTGCTTCTCTTCCTTGAACTTTTATTTCCTCATCTGTAAAATGGGAATGGAAATAATGGTATTCCCTGCATGGGATGTTGGTTATGATGATTGAAATATTAGGTGTAAAAGATTTAATATAGGTCTGTGTACACAGTAAGCCTTCAGTAAATGACAACTTTTTACTGTATTTTTTTTTTTTTTTTGCTTAAATAATCACACGGAGGCCAGACAAATGTGTGTGAAATGTCTAGAAGACATAGTCTGGATGGTTTGTCATACCACAGCTTTGAAACTCCAGCTTAGTGCTACCTTAGGGTATGTAGGTATTTTGGTCACTTCCTGTAGATCCTCCAAAGATTTTTAGGAGCCTTTTCATTGGCATTCTGGAGAGACATTGGTTATGGGTACCTTGACATCCATCATATATAATTTCTTTCTTTCTTTCTTCTTTTTATTTTGTAGAGATGAGTGTCTCACTATGTTGCCCATGCTGGACTTGAACTCCTGGGCTCAAGCAATCCTCCTGCCTCGGCCTCCTGAGTAGTTAGGATTATAGGCATGGACTACCAGGCCCAACTGGAATTTCTTGGTCTAGGATATGAGGGTGGCATCTTCTGACTTTTCTCTTTAGATCCTGGTAAACTTTAGTGGGGAAAGTATTCATGAGGACAATCTGAGCAGGTTCTCCTCCCAGCTCAACTTTCCTGGATTTACTTACAGAAATATATTATTAATACTTAGTAACCCTAGGAAGGAATGTGCCAGCTGGTAAAAGGAATTAATACTTATTTAGCTATTTTTTAAAGCTCATGAAAGTTCATGGCAGTCTTATTTGTGTCCTGATGCTGTTTTAGCGATGATCTGTCAATCTTCATTTATAAAGGAAGCAGCTGGAATGTTGACGGATGTTGACTTTCAGATTATTAGTGTGACAAATGGAAAATAATACAAATGTTTGTAATTATTATAGTCCTTTTATTCCCAGCATTCTTTCAAATGAAGTAAGTCCAATCGCTTTTCCTCTAGGAAGCTGGCCCTTTGCACATTTGTGAGACTTGCCCTCTGACTAACTTCTTCCTTCAGTCTTTCTGATTTTAATGCCACTGTCATCCAGTCACCTGAACTAGAACCCTCAGTGTCATTCTACACACCTCCTGCGAACACGCAGTCAGCAAATCCCATCAATTCCAGTTCCCGAGACATTTCTGTCTTCTAGCACCCCCACCGCTGCCTTAGTTCAGATGGTCGGCATCTCTTTTTTTTTTTTTTTTTTTAAGTTCATCTACACTTTATGTCTTTGCCTTCCCCAAATGCAGGTTAAAGGCTTGCCCTTCCCTCCCTTTAGTGCTCCCCGTGTCCTTTAGTTGTAGATTCGCCCCCCATCCCCCTAATCCCTGGAGAGTATTTCTGCCATGTGATCACCCTAGTGTTGATCAGTTAGTACCAATTTGATGGCGAGTACAGATGG
>CAUYSK010053513.1:0-32320 GCA_963575035.1 Avahi laniger | reverse complement strand
ATAAAAAAAAATAGAAAAAAAAAATTAGCCACGCATGGTGGTGTGTGCCTATAGTCCCAGCTACCTGGGAGGCTGAGGCAAAAGGATCGCTTGAGCCAAGGAGTTTGAGGTTGCTGTGAGCTAGGCTGACGCCACGGCACTCACCCCAGGCAAGTGAGTGAGACTCTGTCTCAAAAAAAAAAAAAGTAAATGGAACTTCTCCTGCTCCCTCCTGCCCCAGATGGTCTCCAGAGAGAACCGATGTTTGCGGTGTTGTAGCCTGCTTTCCCAAGCCTGTTACTGAGAAACCAGTCATGGCCACAGTACACAGAGCTTAGTTTCTGGTAAACATGCTCTCGTACCATGTGCATTGCTCTGCAACTTGCTTTTCTTTCTGCACTTTGGACATGTCTCCTGTACTGCCCACCTCCTCTTGCTCAGTCTTTTGAATCTCTGTCCAGGGGTTCCGTGCCTGAGGGTGGGTTCTGAGACCCCTGCCCAGGTTCATATTGTAGCCCTGTGGTGTTGGAGGCTAAACCTGCTCAGTCCCTCATCTCTAGGAATAGAGTGGATACAATAATTAGTGGTGGAGTTTGGTAGCAAATAGAGAGCTTTTCTCTCCTACAAATAATACTAGTATGTGTGCATCATCGTAGGAGTATTTTTATAAAATAAATTCATTAAAACAGAAAAAAATGATAAATTGAACTACACTTTTTTCTCATCAAATGATATTTTTTTAAAAAATGAAATACAAGCTGCAGATCAGAAAAAATCTTCACAACACATATAGTATCTAATGCATGTATCCAGAATACATAAAGATCTCTTACAACTCAATAACAAAAAGATGAATTAATTTTTTAAAATAGGCAAGAGATTTGGACACCTCTCCTTAGAAGATATACAAATGGCAAGTAAGCAGATGAAAAGATGCTCAGAGTCATTTGTCATTAGGGAAATGCATGCAAAACCGTAGTGAGATACCACTACACAACTACTAGGATGGCTAAAATTTAAAAGATTGACCGAACCAAGTATTGGCGAGAATATGGAGCAACTGGAACTCCCACATATTGCTCGTGGGAATGCAGAATGGTGCAGCTACTTTGGAAAACAGCTTGGCAGTTTCAATACTCTTACCATAAGACCCAGTAATTCCACTTCTAAAATTTGCTCAAGAGAAATGAAAATGTGTGTCCACACAAAGATCTGTGTATAGCTTTATTTATAATAGCCACAGAGTGAAAACAACCCAACTGCTGAGTAATTGGTGACTAGATAAGGAAAGTATGTTATATCTCTACAATGGAATATTACTTGGCAATAAAAAGAAATGAACTGACACATGAAACAGCATGAATTTCAAAAGCATTATGCCAACTAAAAGAAGCCAAACACAGAAGACTACATACTGTACGATTGTGTTTATTTGAAATTCTAAAATATTAGTGGTTGCCAGGAGCACCTGCAGAGGGGTTGACTTTGTTTTTAAGATGGCATACATTTGCGCATGTTTACATAAAGGCAGAAACAACAGGTATGGCCAAAGGTTGACCATGGAGAATGGAGAGACGAATGTGGGACGAAAGGGAACGAGAGCCGGGCCTGCTGAGGGATCATCCTTGGACAGGAAGCGAGATGTGTCCTCCTTTGCAGCGGGTCCGAGAGCCTGTTTTCCCCAGGATGGAGAAGACCATCTACCGAGAGAAAAGTGGCAGGAGAGGAAACGTGCTTTGAGAAGATTGGAAAGTCTGGAAATGCCACCCTGGAGAAGGGAAACTAGAGCGGCCCAAAGACATTCAGGTGGAGCAGGTGACAACGGTGCCCCCCCAGGTCCCACATCCCCTGAGATGCTTCACCACGTCCGTATTCGCAGCCTCCTGTGCGTGCTCGCTCCCCGCAGCCCGCACCTGCGCCTGGGAGCACACGGGCTGCCCCGCTAGAGGGGCCCAGTCACCTGGAACACCAGAAATGTGTGGTGACAGGAGTCCCCATAGGCAGGAGCAGACAGTGAAGGTGGCGACAGAAAAAAGTGAGAATCGGAGTTCTGATAATCCTTAATATTTATTGATCAGGAGTGCGAGCTCTGGAGGAAAATTGCTCGGGCCTAAATCCTGACCCCAACATTGACCCTGGCAGATTGGATGACTGTTATTTGATCTTGGGTAAGACATTTAACCTCTCCAAGCCTTGGTTTCCTCACCTGAAAAATAGGGATAATCTTTCATTGTGGTAAAATATACATAACATAAAATTTATCATTTTAATCACTTTTAGGTGTACAGTTTAGTGCCATTAAGCACATGCACATTGTCATTCAACCCACGTCCAGAACTTTTCCGTCTTCCCAAATGGAAACTCTGTGCCCATTAAACAATATCTCGCAGTTCCCAGCCTCCAACCCCACCAACCTCTGGCAATAACCGTTCTATTTCCTGTTTCTGTGAACTTGACTACTCTAGATACTGTGTATGCATGGAATCATACGGTATTTGTCCCTTTGTGTCTGGCTTAGTGAACATAATATCCTGAACCTAAAGTTTCATCCGTGTTGTAGCATGTGTCAGAACTGCCTTCCTTTCTAAGGCCAAATGATATTCCATGGCATGAACAGACCACGGTTTATCCCTTCATCCGTCGAGGGACACTTGGGATGCTGCTTCTGTTGGCTGTTGTGAATCACGCTGCTACAAACACGGGTGTGCAAATCCCTGTTCATGTCCCAGCTTTCAGTTTTTATGAGTATACAGCCAGCAGTGGAATTGCTGAATCATATGTAATTCTATGCTTAACTTTGTGAAGAGGGGATAATTTTTTAAACTGTTATGAGCATATTAAGTATTATGATCATTGCTGGTAGTGAGGTGGCATCGTAGGAATGAGGGACTGGAATGGCTGGAATGACACGGAAGTTGTGATGAAAGAATGGGATCTTGTCCTCTAAACTTTCAGAGGAGGACGAGTTCTAGGCAATGATAGAGAAGGGTCCAGAGTGTGAGCCTGAGTGTGGAGCTGAGGCTGAGAGCAGCTCAGGGCACTTTATAAGTCATCTTTCTGCACTCTGCAGGCCCCTAGGAAAACAGCAGAATGAAAGGAAATGTTGAGTTTGGGGGAAGAAATGAAAAATGGTAGATGTGATTGATAGATGTCAGTGATAAGGAAGGCCGCGCGATTCTTAAAGGAAGAAGACATCGCGTGAAGGGCAAAGATGGATGGCTCGGAAACGGCAACCAAAGCTAGAGCGACACAGAGGTCTTTCTTCCTGCCTGTGGTCAGTACAGCATAGGAGACTGAAAACTTGGCTCTCAGAAAACTGTAGGAGAAGCAAGATTCTTAGGGAAGACGTGGGTTTCAGTTAAAACCAGGAATTATGAAGGGCCACCCCAAGGAGGATGAGCATGTGGGAAAAGAGGAAAGCAGAAGGCCCCTGGGATAGAGTGAGGGGAGAGGGCATGCTGTCTGCAAGCGACCAGGGAGCCAGTCGGACCAGCGTGTTAGACCACGAGTCATGGTGGTGTGATGGGCGGAATAATGGATATCTAAAGATGTCCAAAGCCTGATCCCTGGAATCTGCCGATACGTTACCTGACATGACAAAGGGGACCGTGCCGGCGTGATTAAGTTAAGGAACTTTACTCTTGGGGAGATTATCCTGGATTATCTAGGTGGGCCCAATGTAATCACAAAGGTCCTTACAGGGAGGCGGGGGGTGGGGGGGGTCAGAGTCAAAGGAAGAGATGTGGAGCCGGACCAGCGGGTGGAGTGACACAGGGCCATAGCCAGGGAGTGCAGGTGGCCTCTAGGAGCTAGAAAAGGCGAGGAAATGGATTCTCCCCTGAGCCCTGCTGATCCAGTTTGGACTTCTGATCTCTAGAACAGTAAGGTAATAAATTTGTGTCGTTTAAGGTATTTATGGTAATCTGATACAGTAGCAATAGGAAACTAAAACAGCATGGGCAGGGATGAGAGCCACTCCTGGACTGACTGGTCTCAAGTTCTCCCTCCAGCCCGGGAGCTCCACGTGGCATTAGAAGTCTGATGAGTTCTAGGGTCCTTGTCGGATATCCAGGTGTATATCAATGGACAGTTGCTTTACTTCAGGTGATCTGCTCCTGGTGGATAAGGAAAGGAGACTTGTTACTTCTGAGAATGTATTAGTTATCTATTGCTGTGTAACAAATTACCCCAAACTCAGTGGCTTACGACAATGGACATTTATGATCTCACATTTTCTGAGGGTAGGGAATTTGGGAGTGGCTGAGCTGAGAGCGTTCTGGCTCCGGGTCTCTTTTACGGTTTCTGTCAGGAGGTCAGCAGGCTACAGTTACCTGAAGGCTTGACTAGGGCTGGAGGATCCACTTCTAAGAAGGCTCCATCCCACGGACAGTGGCTGTAGGCCTTGGTTTCTTGCCGTGTGGGGATCTCTTCACAACATGGCAGCTAAATTCTCACAGAGCAAGAAATCCAACGAGAGTGAGCAGGAAAGCAGCCACATTGCCTTTCATGCCCAAGTCTCCCAAGACTCACGTCTTCACTTTCACTTTATTCTGTTTGAGATGAGTCACTAAGCCCAGCACATGCTCAGGAGGAGAGGAATTTGGCTCCACCTCCTAAAGGGATGAGTATACAAAATCTGCACAAGTAAATTAAAGCCACCGTAAAGAACATTACCTCTGAGGGCTGCTGTAACTCAGAGATTGAGGTCTCATTGGGTAGTTGGAAGTGATATGCAGCAGATACAACAGTATACAATTTTACCTATACAAATAATGGTTTTATAGGAAAACAGCTGATTTTGGCAGAGCCCACATCATGGATGACTCTAAAACTAGCCAAAAAAGTAAAATTCTTTGCATTCTTGTTTTCTTTGTTAACAGAAGTCAGGATGAAAAATTGATATGTTCAAAAAATTCATCTCTCAAGAAAGTACTATTTTTAAATAATCCTGTTAAAAATACTTTTAATACATTTTATGTAATGATTTACAAAAAGTATCCTAAAATACTAAATGTCATATTGTATTTGCAATTTGGAGTTTTCTTTTTACATTGAACTTCCTGCCTATTAAATTTGTACATAAAATATAAGTATTAGGAAACTTAAAGCCAGACTAAAGTTGCTATAGAAACTCAGAAATTCTTTAGGAATCTTTTCTGTACCTTCCTATTATGATCATTCTTCCTTTCTTTTCTTCCTTCCTTCTTTCTTTTTGTTTTTTTTCATATTCTTCTTTGACATTTATTTTAATCATCAGTTTCTAGAAATTACTTTCTGAGATCTGATTGGCATCATGTTTTTCTTACATAGTTATACTATATACAAATGTTTTGACCAAAAATACATTTAATTTGACCCTGTTCTTTTATATGCCCACATCCTTAACTATTTCACCTATCTAAATAGCCAGAAATCTTAATTAAATCATGTGAACACAACAGTTTTTCTTCTATCCATTATATTTAACTTCCTTTTCCTTGTCTTCAAAATAAAGAATCATTATTTTACCTGCTATTGGAAGTGTATCTGTTAAGGGTTTTGAAGGGAGCATTCATTTTAGACAGATGTTACCTGGGCCCAGCATTATGCCAGGGTAATGGCCTCACGGTGTGATTCCAGAAGAAATCCTCCACTGTTCCAAATGTTTGGAAGGTACTCAGCAGGAGTCACAATCTTTCATTTCATAATTTGTCTTGAGGGTAAATGAAACTGATTATTCTTTATTTGGAACATACCATTGGACAGAACACTTCATATGTGTTATCCCATTCGATCAGCCCATCAAAACTGCAAAGTAAAATCATCGTGATCATTCTCCTTTGAAGGCTCAATGGATACAGTGACTCGACCAAGACGGCCCTTGCCTTGTTGAATACCACTCAACTAGTAAATAGTAGAGACCAGACTTAAACTCTGGACTTTTTATTCCAAAGTCCTGGATCTTTCCACTGTAGCAGAATGACCTAAATCCTACCAATACGAATTACAGCTTTCAGAGGTGTGTCTTGGAGCACTGCTGCATAGATGGAGGAGGGAGATTCGTTATCACAGGGACTCTAACAGATAAGTGTAGTGGCTAAACAAGCATGCAGTCAGTCTGGGTCCACCCAGAAGACAGAAACCACATGGTGGGTTAAACAGGGAAGTCAAATACAAAGAATTGTTAATTATGATGAATGAGTAACTATAAGATAGAAGCCAACTCTTCTGTTACCCTAGGGTGAAGAAGAGTATCCAAGGAAGGACAAACTAAGAAGGAGTTCAGATCTCATTGGAGAAGGAGTGGCCGACTCGATAGCAGAGAATTTCACTGCTTGGCCAGGCTGCAGCTGGTCTGGAGTTCCTGGGCAAGCAATAAGCCCCTGTCCAGAGTGCAGGTGGAAAAGCAGGACAGTGGGGATCAACAACCAGTGGTGTGGGCATTAGAGAGAGTTCAGGTGGCAGCGGGGCAGCAGGCTGTGGGGGTGTCGGGGGAGGCAGAGGTAGCTGCTGCTAAGCGTGTGACTCTCTTGCATGGCCAAGAGGCCTTCAGAGTGTACAGGACATGTAGGGCTCTAGTTTCTGTGTCAAGAAACCCAGGGAAGTTGTATCACCAAGCTGAGGCTACAAGGACACAGGGGTCTGATTGTCAAAATTTTAAGAATTGATTCAGCAATAATTCAACTCACACTTATAAGGCACTTATTATTGACTCTTTCTATAAAAATTTATTGAACACCTACTATGTATCCAGCACTGAGTTAGATGCTACTATTTGCAAGGCGATATACCAAAGGCACTATAGCCAGGCACGGTGGTTCACGCCTGTAATCCCAATATTTTGGGAGGCCAAGGCAGAAGGATTGCTTGAGGCCAGGAGTTCGAGATCAACCAAAAAAATGAGACCCTATCTATAGCAAAAAACAAAAGTTAAAGGCACTATAAAAAAGAAGACATATTTCTGGCTCTGAAGGCACCTAGAATAGACATATAGATCAATGGAACAGAATAGAGAATCCAGAAATATTAATAGAAGCCTACTAACGTGTACCACTATTTTTTTAAAAAGTTACAAAAAGAATCTAATGAAGGAAGGATAGCTTTTTCAACAAAAGTTGCTAAATCAATTAAATATCCATGGGCAAAAGAAAAGAAAACACCACAAAACAAAAAACAACGGACCTCAACCTAAACTTCACACTTCATACAAAAAGTGGCTTGCCCAAGGTGACATAGTTATTTAGTGACAAGAGCAGGGATTAAAAAAAAACTCAAAATGGATCCCACAGTTAAATGTAAACATAAAATGTAAAATGTTTAGGAAAAAAACCATAGCAGAAAATCATCATGACCTAGGGCAAAATGAAGAGTTCTCAGACTAGACAAAAAACCCACGATGCATAAAAGAAAAAAATGATGAATTGGACACGGTCAAAACTAAAACCTTTCACTCTGCAGAAGATCATATAAGGACGATGAGGCGATGTAGACCTTAGAGTCTAGCACAGCAGAAATATTAATACAAATAAGACACCAAGTCTATCGTAGAGGTCTGAGCAAACTGCCACGAGAACACATAGGAGAAGGAGGTTCATTTCAGCCCAGAGGCTGCTAGTCTGACGAGCTGAGAACTGAACTAGGATTTGGAGGACAAGCGGGATTGCAACAGCCAGACCCAGGAGTAAGAAGAGCCTCCAAGGGAGAATTGCAGCAGCCACAAGGAAGGTTCATACGGTGCCAGCCCAGTGCGATCAAGGTGCGTGGGAGGGCAGGGTGGGAAGTGAGCCTGGAAAGGTGGTTGGGGACAGGGCGTAGACACAGCCCTGCTCCCAGATAGCTTGCAGGTAGAAAATGATAAATGTAATATCAAGGTGCAGAAAACTCTGGCAAGCATGAACTCTGGGCTTTCAGGAGAATGGCATTATTTGGCCAGGGGGCTCTTCTGGAAGATGCCCACCTGCTCTCTGTGGCAGAGCCCAGGGCAGCAGGAGAGAGGAGGCTGGGCAATCTCTTGTCCTTGCTTTCCCGACTCTGCCCCTGTCTAAAGCACGAGCTGGCATACTTGAGACAGACTGAGTCTGTCTTTTTCCCGTGGGAGTCTCTCACTTGCTTCTTCCCACAGTCGTTCTCAGACTGAGGGCAGAGCTGGAAACAGCTCACCTGCAGCACAATCACGAAGGGATTGTGTCGCGCTCGGTACAAGGTAAGAGCCACCCTTACTTCCCATGGCTGAGCTACAGTGTAGCTTTTTAACTGCAAGGAAGAAAAAAGTAGGTCAGTTAGCAAGAGGTTTATGAAGTGTTTATTCAAGAAACACACCTCAGTAAATGCTTGACTCTATTTTCAAACCTGTGTGTACCCCGGGATTAAAAAAAAATCACTTCATTTTGACCATTAGAGTTTTAAATCTACTCTTTACATCTTCTCACCTTACTCTATCAGTAAAACTTAAGTTTCCTAAGTGTCTGTGGCTCAAAGCAAATTTTATTCAATTGCCAGTTTCTTCCAGGTAGCCTTGCTGGTATGTTCAGAATGTAAGTCCTCTCACACTGTCCAAGTAGCGTGTCCTAATTTAAAGGCAATTAAGTCAGCAGTCTGTTAACAGCTAGGGACTAGATTGCTGGATATTTACCCAGTTATAATCTTTCAGTGAAAGGTTAGAGCTGTGGGAAGGAAAGGGGGAAAAATACAAGAAAATATCATTGACAAAGGAATGAAAAGATAGACCAGCTTCCCAACTGGGAGGAAAATTTGAGTATTTCTCTTGGATGTTTAGTTGCCAATTTCCCACCTATCTTGTATCTCTTGCCATCCTACCAAGTTATGCAGGGGGAATATTTGTAATTCTTGTTCTCATCGTGGTATTTCTCTCTTGATTAACTGTTTAGCTCACAGAAACAGACTTGAAGGCTGATGGCATCCTAAGAGAAGCTAAAAACCTGTCGATGACCTTGGGTCTAGAGCTGCTGAGACAGAGTGGTGGTTGATAGCACTGACTACGTTTCTGGGACATTATCAGCAAAAATAATATGTAGCACTCGTTGTACAATGAGAATTTGGTTTCTGAACTTACTCTGTCAGCAGAACTAGCCAGAAGATATTAATCCAGATTCCAACTCTGAATTAAACATACGTTCTTAAGAAATGATCAGAGACATTATGCAAATTCTAATGGGGTCTCTTCATTTGCCATCCCATAGAAAAATTAATTGGGGTAAAAATAACTTTTTCCATAAAATGGCAGTAAAATATCTTTTTGGGTCATTTGTTATTTGAGGACTCCAGACTACAGGCTCCTTTAACTTTATTTTTCTGTCCCCAAAGTGAATATTGAATTAAAAGTAGCTGATCTTGTAGATCAAGAAAACCAAGCTCTAAGGTCACTAAAATTTCCTAAATTCTCTGTGCACATTCTCTAAATACTATATAGCTGTTCTTTAAAAATATATCGTATAAACAAATGGCGTTGATGGGCTATAAAGTTTTTCCTGGCACGAATGTAAAATGACCTGGAAAACACACTTCATCATTCATGACTAGAATGTTCTCTCCAGTTTATGCCAATAAAAACTTGGAATAATCCAAGATATACTTTACAAGTATTACATGAGTGCATACACACAAGAATAGTGGCTCAAAAACTTAAACCCCATTTTTGGCAATTGAAAAAGAAAGTTCAGGCTGAGGGGTGATTGTCAGAGGTCTTTTGCCCAGTGATTATTAAACAAAATACCAAGACACAATGAGAATAAAGAAGAAGTTGAGGAAACTTTGGAGAGAAGATCAGAGACCTGGGTGATGATTAAGATTTCTTGAGGAAATAAAAAGAAGGGGGACATTCCAGTTGAAGGGGTCTACCTGGAGTACCCAAACTGCATGGCGAGCGTCTGCCAGGTGTCAAGAAAGAGACACAGCCAGAATGGAAACTGGGAAGAGAGACTAAGGTCTCACTATAAACATTACTATTGTTCAGGTTTGTGAAATCATTGAAAGTTTTTGGTAGAAGAGCTATATAATAGTGATAATAATCTACTAATGCTTACCATGTGTCAAATCTCCAACAGCATGAAACACTATAATTTATTTCTTAAAATCATCTTGTGACATGTATTCTATTCCCATTTTATAGGTGAGGAAACTGAGGCACACACAGGTGAAACAACTTGCCCAGGGTCAAACAGCTAGTAAGTAGAGGAGCCAAGATGTAAACCTGGGTGGTCTAGCTCCACAGCCCATGCTGTCTTGCTTTGTGAGAAAGTCATTACTGTATCTTAGAAAGGTCATTCCATGGCTGTGTGGAGGGTGAATCAGAGGAGAGACCAGAGGCAAGGAGACCAGCCAGGAGGCCACTGCAGCAGTCTAAAGGCAAGCTGATACGGGTCTGAGCTTGATCGGATTTCATAAACAAATGATGTGGAGGGGGGAGGGAGGGTAGAATAAAAAACAACTGAGACTTCTAACTTGAATGCCTGGGAGGGTGGTGATGCCAGTATCTGACACAGAAAACAAAGGAGAAGGTATATGCTGGGGAAGAAGAAGGAACGGTGGTCTTTGTTGGAGGCCATGTGGTTTGAAATGTGAGGGACATTCAAGGAAAGGGGCCCGTTAAGCAGCTAGAAACTAAGACCCGGAGTGTGGGAGAGCCAGGCTGAAGACAGAATGGACGTGGATAATCCGGTAGGTAGTGAAACTTCAGCTGCAGCTCTGCCCACCTGCATGAGGTCTTCCAACACCTAGCAGGGGCCCCCGAGATATGTTCATGCAGTCACATTTTTTTTGAAAAAACTTCAAACATAGGTTATTTTAGCTGCAATTAAGACCATTACCTCTTTCCAACCTAACTTCCTCTTCCTCACTCTTCCCCTCAGGTCAGGTGGCTCTGGAGTGCTCCAGACATCTGAGGGGTTGGCTGAGGGGGAAGATGAGTTAGAAATACAACAGTCTGGGCCGGGCACGGTGGTTCACACCTATAATACTGGCACTCTGGGAGGCCGAGGCAGGAGGATTGCTTGAGGTCAGGAGTTCAAGACCAACTTGAGTAAGAGATCCCCTCTCTACAATCTCTACAAAAAAAAAGAAAAATTAGGGCATGGTGGCTCACGTTTGTAGTTCCAGCTACTTGGGAGGCTGAAGCAGGAGGATCACTTGAGCCCAGAAGTTTGAGGTTGCAGGGAGCTATGATGATGCCACTAAACTCCAGCCTGAGCAACAGAACAAGACCCTGTATCAAAAAAAAAAAAGAAGAAGAAGAAGGCCTTTGTGTATTTGTTAGATAAGCAATTTATGAGTTGAGAAAGTGGGGTCTACCAATCCTGTGTTCCCCAGTTTGTGACTTTGGTAAGAAAATTTCTGCTTCATATTTTATATCTAGTTACCTGTAAATATCATTAAAACCTTGTTTATTTGGTATGTAATGGACCAAAATGAGCTATGAAATTTTTTCTAATGAATTAAAGTAGAGGATTTAAAAATGTGCCTCTTCAAAAAGCATTTATGACTCTTTGTCTGAAGTGGAAGAAATCATGATATTATTTCATCTCTTTCTTGCTTTCTTTGAATACTAACCTGGTTGAATTACTCTGTGCAGTTACAGCATATGTGTAGCTATGTTTCTAAGAGGAATTAATTTTTCAAAATATCATGAATAATGTATATTTCATGATTTGGATTAAATATATTTAACTGAAAAATCTGATTTATTTGGCTCCTCTTGAAATAATTACACTATTTCAAAACAAGTAAGATTTATTAGAATATATCATAATGCTTAATACCAGAAGTCTTAAGGTCATGATATTTGAAACTTTAACAAGAGAAGGAGTGGGAGTGGTTCATTAAATCGGTGGTTCCCGAACTCAGGTCACTAGACTGGCCCTGGGTAATTATGAGTCATTATCATTATCATCATCATCATAGGTAATACTTATTATTTCATTTACTACAACATCATATGAGATACTATTATTATCTCCATTTCATAGATGAAGAAACTGAGGCACAGAGAGGTTAATTAACTTGCTCAAAGTTACCCAGATAATAAATAGTAAAGCCAGGATATAAACCCTGGATATAAACCCTGCTCCTTCCTACCCAATTTGATTCAGTAGATCTGGAAAGGGGTCCCTGGAATTACTAGTTAAGTCCCCAGGTGATTCTGAAGCAAAGTCAAATTTGGGAACCATCCTGTTAAATCAATTTCCTTGCACTCAATGGCCAGTTTCTAACCTGTCTTAGAAATAACAGTTCATATGGCCAGTCAAGTGACAGAGTGCCTTTTCATTTGAATAATAAGTAAAAATGCTCTGAATATGCTTCAATGTTCTTCAGACATAATGCAAGGGGGCTGGTGAACTTTAGGAAATAGTCCCTGATCCCAAGGTACAGATTACCCCGTTTAAAGGCACATGTGAGAAGTCAGCAATCTGAGGGAGATCACAAAAGCCTGGGTAGAAGGTGCAAGGTGGGCTTCCTGGGAGGGGATATGAGTGGGATCTTGATAAGTAAGCACGCTCAGGCAATGCAGGAAAGAAGGAGAGAACCCTATCTGTTAAGGGAACAAATGGAAGCAAACGTCAGAAATGGTGATTCAAAGCTGGTATTCGTGGGCCAGTGAGTAGAACCAACAGGATTGGATGGAGTTGAGTGTTCTTTTGGGGAAGTGGCTGGAAATGAACTTGGAAAAGTGAGTTAGGACAAGATATGGTAAACCCTAAGTGCCAGGTCAGAGTTTGGACTAATCCCTATAAACAATAAGGAGCCATCAAAGTTTGAAGGACAAAGATACAATGATGAAGATATCAGTTTAGAAGGAATGACTTGATGTCAGTCACTAGACAGGTAAAAGGACACAGAAAAGACCAGAACCAGGAAAACCATTTATTATAGAAGGTTAAAGGACCAATCTAGGTGTGGGAAAATACCTTAGTAAAGTAGTGGAGGTATGTGGATTTGGGAGTCACTGGATTAGATTAAGTCACTGACCAAGCTGAGTGATTTGATGCAAATCACCTAGTATCTGTGAGGCTTAGGTTTTTTCCACTGGAAAATGGATGTGATGATGATAATGCTGCCCCCACAGGCTATCCCAAAATGGACAAAAGATTTCTCTCGGATGGTGACATTTCTGGGATACAAGGTGAATGGGGCAGGATTTTGAGTTTGTTTCCACACCTGTATGGCGTGGAAAATGCTAGAGTTATGTATAGTAATAGAGAAGTCAGTGGGCCTCCACTTTGTGGAAGATGAGAAAGTGAGGGAACTCACACTTGGTGAGTGTTCCAGGAATTATGCTGGAGTTATAAAGGAATTACTCTTCACCACACATTAGGAGGTAGGTATTTTTACCTTCGATTAACAGTTCACTTAACTAGAGCAAAAGATAATAATTTGAGTCTGAATATAAACCAAGCTCTGCCTAAATCTAAAACTTGGGCTTTTCCAACTAGTATATCATGTTGTTTTAGACTTGCAAAGTTTTATTTTATTGGTTTTCACCTAATATTCTAGTCTTTTGAGACTATTTTGAATTTTGGTTCTGACATCTGTCAAATTAATTATCCCTCCAAACTTTGGGTCATCTGAGAGGGACATCAATTTTGCTGAGATATGGGAGAAAGATGAACGAAGGATGTTTTGAAGTAGAGAGAAGATGGTCTTGACCTGTTAAGTAGGAGGCAAGGTTATCTGCCCAGAGTAGCAATCTGGTTGTGAAATGGAGCCTAAAGTCGATGGAATAGTCTAGCTGCTAAGAATGATTGTGCAGACAGGTGGAGCATAAAGAACACGAGGGAGTTAAGAACCAGGAGTGGAGGCAGTGAGAAGTGGGAGGGTAGTGCAGGTGGTCTACATACTTCCATTAAGGAAAAACAGGGAAAGTTGACCCACGCAGCTCTTATGTTCAGCTGTGAGAAGTCACAGAACAGGTGACCATGTTGAATGAAGAGACTGAAGAAGACAGCATAAGGAATACGGAGATAAATTGTTGTCTGAGGAACCCATGCGTTCCAGTAAGAGGAAGAAATTAGGATATTTTTAAAAAGCCATACAGGTACAGTGGATGGCATGGCCATACGGATGAACCTTCCATTTTCACCTCCAACCTTACCATGTTCCCACAAAAAAGTTGTTAAATACATCTAAGTTTTCTTTTGACTACGTTATTTAAAAGTGTAGGATAGAAACCCAAGAATTTTTCACCTCCCTCCCCAACCCTTACACAAATTTAAGGATTATATATTTTGATGACAAGTATATACAAACACAATACTTCTAGAGATGCTTAACAAATGTTGACCAAAAAAACCACATTTCAGTAGGAAGGACCACATATACCAGTGGTATATTCCCTCTGAGAGTGGACTCCGGGGTGGCCCTCTACTCTAGCAGAGCATTTCTGCCCCAAGTGGTAACAGAATCCTGTAGTGTTTTAGTTTGGAGAAAACAGGAAGTCACATTCATCACATCTTTTGCCCAGATGACAGGATAATTTGAAATCCCTCCTTGCTTGTGCATGGAATCAGCCACTGTCTGTTGTGAGCCATGGTATTAAACAGCTAGCTTTTGCTAGGTGTGGGGGCATTTGCCCCCTTCCTCCAGCCTGTCACTTCAGAAGTGGGTGGCTATTTGCGCTGCCAAAATTTGTATTTAATTTGAATATTCCAAATACCCAATTCTGACAATTAATTTCAAACGAATGAGATGACTTCAGACTACACATGAAAACAATACTTTTTCATAGTCACACCTCATGCCATCCTAGAAGTCATCAAAGCCTTCGATTCTTGATTTGTCCAAACAAAGGCAAGGGTAAAAAGTGAATCTTTGCCAATATTTGCCAAACGGGAGTTGGTTAGAGGGTTTGAAGAGGGAAGCCTAGTTTGGTTTTATTTTAGAAATGATTTAAAATCAGAGAGATGTGCAGATAAGCTCAGGCTTTCAGGAACTGATTCCTAAGGCCTGCAGGGTAAAGGGGGTCGAGACTCGACTACAGTTTCTCTGATGTCTGCGCGGATTTTCGGGTCCACCTGCCAGTCTCTGACTTTGGGTTCCTCTCCCAGTCCCGGGAGGCCGGAGTTGGGTGCAGCTGTGTTCCATGCAGCTCAGGGGGGGTGTGTGCGCGCAGGGGAGGGGCAGGGGGAGGTGTGAGCCCCTCTCCTCGGGGTGCTTCGGGCAGTTTCTCTAGAAACTGGCGTTCCCAACCTAAGAAGGTCAGCCCTGCCCGCGAGGTCCGAAGTGGCGGGAACGGGTCTTCAGAGGCGGCCCCAAAGCAAGGGAGGCTGTAAAACCCGGCGGAGGATCCGGTGCGCCGGGTCGGGGATGATTCGGGGCTTTAGGGGTCGGGGGCCGTGGGCTTGCAGGTAGAAATGCCCCACGCCAGCGGCGGCCTCGGCCACTTAGGGGGCCACCCCCGGGGCCGTGGGTCACGGCTGGAGGGAGGTTTCCGGGCCCCTCCCGTGCCTCGGTCTTGCGGGGCGATGGCGGCGACGGTTTCCCGGCTCCCCCGCCCCGGACGCCGATGGCGGTGCGTTCCGGCCCTCCCCCAACAGCTTCTCCCCCGCGGTCGCCGGAGCCGGTGAGGCCGGGAGGGCGGGGAGCCGCGGAGGGAAGGCGAGAGGGCGGAGGTTGCGTGGTGCAGGCGGCGGCGGCGGGAGGAGGGCCGGGCGGGCAGGGGAGGAGGAGGAGGCGGGCTCCGTGTCGCACGCAGCTCCAGGCGGGGCAGCCCCGCTGGCTGAGGGACGCAGTCAGACCTTGGCGGGACGGGGTTTTCGCCGGGGCCCAGGCCCAGCAACCAGGCGGAGACGTTGCCGGAGCCTCTGAGGCACCAGGGAAATGCGGGTGAGTGTCGGTGGCCGCTGGGGCCGAGGGGAGGCGGCGGAGCAGGCCCGGCCCCGAGCCGCGGTGTCGCAGTGACTGGGGCCGCGGCGGCCAAGCGCAGACGCCGGGCGAGGCCTGAACCGCCGAGCGGCGGCCGGCCGGAATGGCGGCCGGGCCAGGGGACTCGTGGGCGGAGGACGCTGGGGCGAGAGGGGAGCGAGCGGCGCCCGGCCCTGAGTCACCCCGGCCGGCTTGGGCCTGGCTGGGCCGCAGCCCAGGACGCGGGCTCGGAGCGGCCAGGCCTGGACTGCGCACTGGGAAAAAGCCCGATTCATCGCGCCGGAGGTGGCGGCCTGGCGGCGCCAGCCTCTTTCCCGTCCGTGACCGGGCTTGGCCCGCGGAGGCTGGGCCGGCGTGTGGCCCTGGGCGGCTCGGCAGTCCACGCCTCGCTTCGTGCGGCGACCTCCGCGGGACGCCGGGACTCGTGCCCTTTCTTCCTCGCCCCTTCTCCCCTGGGCGCCGCTAGCAGCCTGACTCGTGCTCTCCTGTGAGCCCTGGGCTCGCGCGCCGGAGGAGCCGCCGAGCTGGGCTCTCGCTTTCCGGTTCCCTGCCCGCGCCTCTCGGGTTCCCCGATTGTATTGTTGCGACTGTGCAGGGCGCTATTATTGGGTAACAGTAGCCCCTTTTGCCCCGTTCTCTTGGGGGAGCGGGCCGGGGCAGGCGCGCAGGGATGCGAGTGTGGCGGCCGAGCGCTCGCGAGTCGGGCCGGGCCCTGCGCCGCGGCCTCGGCGCGCCTCCGGCCCGGGCCTCGACGGGAGCGCGCGCCCGGACCCCGGAGGTAACCGGCGCCCGCCCAGGCTGGGGGGATTGGGGTCCCCAGGCTTGGGGGGCGTGCGCCTTTATTCCCAAGGCTTGAGTAGCCCGAAAACCCCTCTTTCTGCCACCTGTGTAATGTAGTGTAGACATAAGGTAATTAAGAAAGAGGAATGCTTGTAAACACTCCTTGAAATTAACCCCCAAAGTTAAAGGTTTTCTTTCTAGCTGGCTTTGCCCAAAACAGAATTCCCTCTTCCGATTGTGTCACTGTTGTTGCTTTTAGTTCGTAGTAGGGGTTAGTGCTAAGTGCGCAAATACTGAATTGCAGTCAACTTGCTCAAGTGTTTATTTGCTCTGTGTAATTGCTCTTTCCGGTAGTAGCACTAAAATAGTCAAAAGTTATGAGTGGGGTAAATGGTCACACTTTTTGAAATGCGCTTAATGGGGTGGCAGAAGAGGAACTAAATTCATTTTTACTTTAAGCCATGAGTTTCTAGGACCTAAGTGTATCTTAGCGCCCTGCGGAGTGTGTGCTGTTTTAACACTTCATTTAGTACTGCACCCGAAAACGATACCCGATTTTCTGAAATCCTGGATAGTTTATGTATTATGTAGCAAAATATGTGGTGATATTTAAAATGTAAAACCAGTATTTAAAAAAATATTTGGATAGGAGATTTTTCTTTGTTTAAAAATGTTTTTGGATGTTAGAACATTTTTTACTTGAAAGTTCTTTTTATTGCTTTCCATGGTAAGTCGAAATAGTTGCATCGCATTTCAAATTCCAAAGCATGCAAACACAAGACTGGCTTGCTTTAACTCTATTATGCCCATTTTTGGAGGTTTCAGGAGAGTGCTCATTAAGCTTGAGAGGAATGACTGAATTGCTTTCTAAATATGTTAAACTTTTTTTTCTCATTAGCCTCATCTTTTAAAAACTATTTTGCTAAAAAACAAACCAACTTTAGATATACTAGAGTTTTCCACCAACGTATAAAAGCCACTCTCCCTCTCTGAAGCCGCAAGCTCTGGTCCTTGTAGGCATGCCCCTATTCCTCATGCTGTGTACCACATCAGAGGACAGAGACGAATGCGTGCCCCAGTGGATTCTGCACCATTTCCTTAGATAAGATATTATAGTTCATTAGACTTCTAAACGAATTTTACCTTCTAGCTGTAATTAACTTAGTCCTGTCCATGTAGCCCTATTTCCCATACATTTAGAGTGAATTCTTCGAGGGCAGGGATATTCCTTATTTATTTTTGCATCCCCAAAGTAACTTAGAACTTGATCATGGTAGTTCCTCAGTTGATTTTTTTTTTTTTTGAATGAATGAGTTTTCTCGAGTAATTCTAACTTAATGTTTGACTGCTCGCCCTGATTTTGGCTACAGAAAACGTAGTTCCTGTACTGCCTATGGTTAAGAATGCAAGCTGTATTACCATTATACGCTTCTTGAGAGGAAAATTTGTCATCTCTTCCTTTTATACTCCCCTTTCCTGCTTCTATCCCTGCCCTGCACCAGCCACCTCCCCACCCATACCCCAGCATCTAGTACTGTGCCCTAACAGAGGAATGCTCAGGTTTTCTTCAGCTGTGGAAGTCAAGGAAAGTGGCAAGAAAACAAGTTGTGAAACTTCAATTAGCTTTCTTTTTTCCTTCAAACTAACTAGTTTTAAGGTGTGGATTTTTAAACTTCTTGTGTTTGCTTTTTTGGAAACAAAATTGGGTTCCCCCTTCTCCCCGCAGGTTAACTATGGCAGCCTTGCCTTTGACATGAAGTCATTTGGTAGTGGAGGCTCTTCCCTGTTGAAAAGATGAAGCAAGCCAGTGGTGCCATGAGAATCTGATGGGAAATCTTTATGGGAGAGACCATTTTGGGGTCACTGAGGGCCTTTTATCAGAATGTCACTCCCAGTATACCCAGAGGCATAGATTGTGTGCCTTTCAGCATGGGAAATTAAAATGTATATTCTTTAAATTGAGGAGTTGTTACTTGCCATTCTTTGAATTTAAAAAATTAGGGCACCAAACCTTATCTTTATGAATGTGTTCGTGTGGTGTTTTTTCTTTTGGGGACAGGGTCTTGCTCTGTCGCCTGGGCTAGAGTGCAGTGGCGTCATTATAGCTCACTGCAACCTCAAATTTCTGGCGCAGGCAGGCCTCCTGAGTAGCTGGAACTACAGGCACGTGCACCACACCTGGCTAGTTTTTGTATTTTTAGTAGAGGTGAGTTCTCCTATGTTGCCCAGACCAATCTTGAACTCCTGGCCTCAGGTGATCCTCCCACCTTGGCCTTCCAAAGAGCTAGGATTACAGCCACCACACCAGGTCGTGTTTCTGCTTTTATTCCTTGGTAGGTCCCAAAGCCATGGACTTTTCTACTGTCAGCAATTGAGTCAATCTGGAATAAAAGGTCTTTTGAGGACCATTGGCTTCATTTTGAATTTGTCTTTTAGGTATGTCTGGAGAAAAAGGCCAATTTTAAGGGCCATTTCTCAGTTTACCTTGTTTTAAAAAAATATTTGGTAGTTTAAGGTGTCTTTTGTATTGCTTCAAAACCAAGAAATGAGCATTAAGTGAAAAATAAATCAAATTTGAATAAAACCCTTAAGTTTGTTTTATTACTGAGGACTTTAAGCTTCTTGTTTATAATATGTACATTTAGTAATGCATACTATAAACAGAACTGTTATAACACTTAATGACTTTTGAATTCTTTGTTCACACACATAGGTATTTTCTAGCTTAGAAAAAAACTGAGAGATTGATTTACTCATTTTTTTGTTTTAGGTATAGACTATTTTGCTTGGGAGAGAAGACGTGTTGTCTAGTTCAAGCTTACCTTTGCTGGGCCCATATTTCCTCATTTATAAAATGAGATGGTTTTTAATTGACACTGTTGCAGATTTCTTTAGGTCCTCAAAGTCTGTAGATTCCATGAGAATGCCACTGTTTTTAACATTAATAGCATTTGGAAAAACTATCCTATAAAGCATACTGTATCATATTCGTGCTTGAAAACCAGACTCGTAAAGCCTAAGTTTGATAGTCGTTTAAATTTTTTTCCCTTGGGAAACCTAGGCCAAATAAGCACTGTTCTGCTTTCTTTGGCTCCTCCATGCTTTGACACGATTGCAGTTCTGTTCTTGGAATTTCATGTCTCTTTTCCTTTTCCCCTTTTTATTACCTGACAGCTCAGGCATTACCATCTCCAGAAAGCTGGGCCTGACATCCAGGTCTGGGTTAGGAGCCTTCCCTGGTGATGTCCTTCCTGTGTCACTCTCATACCACTTAACCTTTTAATTATAGTTGGTGGCTTCTCCTGCTCAACTGACCCCGTTTCCTTTAGGACAGGGGCGATGTCATGTGCATCTGTTCCCAGTGCCTAGAACACTGCACTCATGAACATTCCTGTACATCCTCCCACTGGAAATCTTTACAAAGCCCTCTGTTTAGGTATCAGGGTTAACCCACCTTACAGAACATAGGAGTAGAAAGATCTGGAAAAGTGGTGAGGCCCAGAGTTAAAACGGTACAGGGTAATTACAGGGTTTGAGCTTTTAACCAAATGATTCCCTAAGTGTTTTACTGATTTATTTGAAGGTAGAAGACTAGAAGAGATTAAAATAAAAATGCTTTAAGGACTGATATCTGATAATTGATAGTTATGACAGAATTAATTGTGCAGAACTATGATTGACTACCAAGAATGAGCGTATTCTTCTGGTCTTTTAGTAACATGGAAGGAGCATAATTGGGCACTGATAGCATAGACACGAACAGTTCTGGAACTTTGGGGCTGTTGTTAAATTGGGTGTGATGTTATGACTCATTGGCTTTGCACAAATTCGTAAAACTGTTCAAGACTGCTCAAATCTAACAAGCTGCAATTTTTTTTAAAGGCCTTTGTCAAAAAATACTTTAGGAAACAGATTGTATGAAATGAGTGCAGCCATTTAAAATATGTATGAAGTGTATTGGTGAAAAATAAGTAGTAAAAATTGTTGTAATTTTGCCGAGGGTAAACGTGCTTTTAAATATTTTTTAATAAAAAGTTTAAGAACCAAAAGATAGTAGCATGGTGACCTCAGGATGGAGAAAACCTCTCTAACAACCAAAAGTAAGGGCTAGAAAGTAAAAGATGTGTTTGACTACTTCAGAATAATAAAACTTCTGTGTTAAAATTCCATAAACAGAATTAAAAGGCAAGTGGAAAACTAAGAAAAATATTGTAACTTACAAGCAATGAGTTTTCCTTACTATAAAAAGAGAGCGTGTTAAAAAAAAGAGAACCCTCCCTCCATGGAAAAGATGGGCAAACTGGTAAAGGAGTACTCCCAGAAATGCAAATCAGTGAGATACTGTCTTTAAAAAGTTTTGGCATAGATTAAAAAATAAGCCACTTCTGCTGAGGGTATGGAGAAATGAGCCTACTCATACATTGCTAGAAAGGGTGTAATATTTTTCAAAAACAAAGTATGTAACAGGAGCTTACAAAATATGTATGTACTTTGCAATAGCTATTTAATCTAACAAAATGTAAAGAATGATGATTCTGTCCTGGGTATGCTGTTTTTTAATGAATGCTCTGTTATTATTTTCATTTTTTTGCTATTATTAAGGATGATTATTTCAGCATCATTTAGATAAATCTTTGCATTTCCATACTACATTTAGTGAGTAGTAAGAAATGACAAAACATGCTATAAAACAACATATGTAATGTCTAAAATATTTTTTGGTTGTATGAATATATATGTTTTTTAAAAAGTTAATAAACCAAAATGTTAATAATGATTATCTCTGAGCGGTGGAATTGTAGGTTAGTTTTAGTTCTTTCTGGTGTTTTTTCATCCAACTTTCGATAGTACACATGTATTTATAGTACAGTGTATTAATTTATAAAAACAAGAAATCTCTAGACAATAGAAGTGGGGATTCTATTGACAAGGAATCTGTTTCTGCTTAGTTTTACGCTGAAATCACTCAGTATTTGCTTTACTTGTGGTCCCTTTCCAGGTGTGTTGGTGCATAGGGTTAAATATCTGACTTTTGGTGTGCTGTATTTCCAGGGGTCGAGTTCTCTTTTGCCAGTCTAATCTTTGGTTCATTTCCTCAGACCTTAATCCCTCGAATGCTTGAGGTCTGCTTGTTTCATGCTCTCCTGTCTTAATCTCATGAAACTCATTTACGTTTTGATATTTGATCATACTTACTGATAATAGCAGATTAAGTACTGAAGGAACTGTCTTCAGTGTGGAAGTTTCCTTTTCTCAGTGATAACTGTGAACTTCATATCCTTTTTTGCTTAGTTCACAACTTCTAGTGATAGTAGATGCGTTTTAAATTGAATGTTTAAACTTAATGTCATTATGCTTAAGAATATAAATTCGCTGAAAATTAGAAAAAATAAATCATTTTGGTACAATTTGTGCTCTAGCTTGGGAAATTGAAAGGTTGCTATTGATTATTTAAGGAATGTATTCTAAAGGCACAAATTAGGAATACTGTAGGAATTATGAGAAAATAGGTACACAGAAGTGTGTCACCAAATGCCAGGGAGGAAAATGCCTTCCCTAACTAAAATAGTTGTATGCTCAGTGGCCAGTTAACTCAGCTGATTGGAACGCGGTGCTAATAAAATAGTTGTATGCTTGATAGGCATCCGAAAGTCAGAATGGGGAAAAGACAAGAGAGCTCAGACTTCCCTTCCTTAGCGTTGGAAAGAGGCCTACTTGGGTCAGACTAAAAGGAAAGGTTTGGAATCCTGGACAAAGCTGATAAACCACGGACCAGACTCTTATCCCAGGTAGAATCCCAAGAATAGTAGAGACTAGGCAATTTCCTCCGCTCTCAACCCCAAGCTTATCTTTGGGAGCTGGGAGACTGTTTTGGGGGAGAGTGGAGAAGGAAAAAAGTCCAGAGTGATTTCTTCTGACTTCTCCCATCTTAAAGATTTAAAAGATTTACTTGCAGTTCCATCATACATGCAGTAATTATACTTAGTACAGGCAGAACATCCCTATTTTGAAAATCCAGTGTGCTCCAAAATCCGCAACTTTTTGATTGTCAACATGACGCAACAAGTGGAAAATTCCACACCTCACCTCAGGTGACAAGTCACAGTTAAAACACAGGCATACAACACTATTTAGTGTCCTCGAGGGAAAAATAAAATTACACCCAGGCTATGTGTTTAAGGTGTATTGGAAACAAGAATTTTGTATTTAGACTTGGGTCCCATCTCCAAGATATCTCAAATATTCCAAGATCTGAAAAAATCCCAAATCTGAAACACTTTTGGACCCACATTTCAGATGAGGGATACTCAACTCATTTCTAGCACTTGGCACGTGCTGATGACTGTGCTGAGCTCGTTTTATGCTTAGTAGCTGCTTGTCTTCAGCCGTCTGCTGCTTGCAGGTGCCTCAGATTGGACAGAAGTCTGTCTTATGTCATCCAAAAGGTAGACTTTGACACAGCGCAAAAATGAATGCATTACATCAGTCATCAAATAGAGACTGCTGCAGTTAGGGTGTCTTCTGATTGATACGTTGATGAAAGACTACCTGGACACGTGATGTAGATAGAAAGTAGGTGCTACCAACAGGGGACCCAGAGGACACAGAAGGGAAAGAGGCTTAGGGATGCTGAAGACACGCTTTGCCTATTGAGCAATTTTGCCCAGAGTTGACTCTTCAGTGATACCTTCGTACGTTCTGTGCAATAGGGGACTTTATCCTGTGACAGAATTGCATTTTTTTTTGTTTTTTATTTTTTTATGTATACAGTTTAGCTGGGGCTTTTCTGGTGAAGCATATCATGTGTGATCACTTTTGACATTATAAAATTTTTGTTTGTTTTCTTCACTATGGTTTTTATAATAAAGGAGCTCTGCTTTACCACTCTACCTGTTACTACATTTTCAGGATTTTTATTTATTTATTTAGGGTAATATTTGTCCATCTTTGTTCTGTAACATGTAAAGTATAGGAATAGGGGGGAAGATCTGTAAATAAATAAGTTTAGGAAGTGCTGGGTTGCATATTGAAGGGCCTTTAAAATGTTAAAGTGCATTGCTTCTCTTATAAGGAGATATCTCTTATAGGGTATGTACATACATATGTAGGTGCACCCTTAATTTAATAATAGCTTTTGAAGGAAGAAAACACTCCAGCATACCAAAGAACATATTTTAGAGAACATGTACTGATTTTAAAATCACAGAATATGGAAAATTTTGTGCCTTAATAGAGATTTGGTGGGTAGTAAATCAATGTGTTTGTTTTTTTCTGTCTTTGGTAGAGCACTGATTAGCGTCTGGTAGCACACGTGGGAAGTGCCATAGAGGCCAGGATTCTGACGAATACGGTATAGGTTTAGCTGTTGAGAAGTGATTTTTGTTTCATTTTAGCCCTTTTCTAAATCCTAAATCCTATTACAGGAAATATCTAAAAATTTTGCTAAAACCTTATATGGATCAGCATTAATCCATAATTACTACTGAGAAACGCAAATCAGAGTTTGTGTCATTCACATTTGAGAAATGGTGTCATATATTGACTTTTTCTAAACTTAGAAAATAGTGGTTTGTAACATTAACTACAAAGAGATTTCAAATTCCTTTTTTTCTTTTAAAAGTCTAAAACTTCCTGAGTCTTAAAAACACCTCAGTACTTCTTTACTTCTCCTCTTTAAGGTTCTCTTAATTCTTTCCTGATTTGTTAGAGTGGACCTCCTGCATTCCTAGTTCAGTGGTTTCCAGAGTGTGAACACTGGATGCCTCAGGTCAGGTTAGTTTGGGAATGTACACAGGTCTGCTCTCTAGAGCATTTTGTCCCCTCTAAGGAGGGGGTGTAACATGTACCCATTTTCCAGACTTGGACCAGGTTACTTTGTTCTTGGATGGTCTCCTGGCACTAGGGTTCTGTGGAGAGCGCTTGCTGTTCTAGTTATGTCTTACCTCCTTTTCTTACTCTTCTTGAGCGTTCAGAAGAGTATGGCTTGATCCTCTGTTCCAGTTTGTTTTGCTTTGAGGTTTTCGGTTTTATTTAGGCTAATCAGTCTTCAGCTTCCAGCTGTGGTCCTGTCAGGCCTGCTGACCACCTTCAGGGCTGCTCCACTTGGCTGACCTGCCCTGACTTCCAATTCAGTGTGCCCCAGCTGATCCCTTTTCCTGCTCGCCAGATCATGCCCCACTTCTTTATTTCTTCTGAGACACAGGCTTAAAACTTTGATTTTCTCTCTCGTCCTTACCGAGTGATCTACCAAATCTTACTAGTTTTTCCTTCGGAATGCTCTTACTCATTCCTCTCCTTTTGGCCCTGCTGTTAGCAGCTTCAGGTCGCACTTCTGTGCTGGCGCCCGGTGGGATTTGTCATTGCTCCCTGACCACGGTCCCTCCAGGGCATGCATTTGAGTCACCGTGATCTGGTGGAGTGGGCTCTGCTCTCTGTCTTTATGAAGCTTTAGTGTAAACATCCTATCTCATCCCCATAAGCTTAAAAAAACCTGCTGAAAGTCTAGCTGTGTATACAATACCAGCTTTTTTAAACTGGCTCTGCTGCACTTCTCACGTGGAAGTAGCTGAGTGTTGGTTCTGAGTATTTGTCTCTATCCCAGCTTATCAAACTGGGAATATGATTTCTAGTAATAAAATGTAACAAAATTTTGATGAAGCAACCAATTTAAGTTCTGTTAACTTTGAGATTTTTACCATAATAAATTATAAATGTTGAAATTTAATATTGATAAGGCTGATTTATGGAAAACTATGATTAAAGAATTCACAGATTATAACCAACAAACCATATATTACACTAAAGTTTCATTTTGAGAGTATGGATATTGAGTAAGACAAATGTCCACATTGTTTTTTATGGTAAATATATAGGTGAGTGTGTGTATGTGTGACTAGGTAAGTTATTCTCCTCGTAGTTGTAGGGAAAGTCATTTCAAAAACATTCTGATAGCTGTCTCGTAACAGTGAATAAACTACAGTTTTACATGAAAAAGTTGATTTTCCCCCCAAAATGCAGAGGATGACTTGTTTGTTTTATTGACAACTGTGCAAACTAAAGTGAGTTTAAGCCCATACTCTGTGTTGTGTGTGTGTGATCTGAAAATAATTAGTGCTAAAATGTGCTTCTCTTTATTGCATTTATATTTTTTGAAGTTGATTTATTTGCAGAGCTTTGTGGAAATTTTATTTTAGAAAATTGAATCACAGTTGTGAAGTTTAAGTCCTCTATCTTGTTATATATGAGTTCTTGGTGATACAAAACTATGGGGAAAATCTGGATTTTGTGATTTTAGTCTTCTTTACATTTTTAAAAATGTTAAATATATTTTCAGTGGGGAACATGGATTAATGGTTTTCAAAATAAGCTACTTGAAGCATAAGTCTGAAAGCCTTGCTCGAGAAAATACAAAACTTAATGAAGTAAATGTTGTGAAATCAAGAATAGTGATAGACTTTTTGATATTTCCCAAACTACACTTGAGCTCAAGAGTGAAGACTGTGGTGCTGCTCCAGTCACAACTAGTGTAGTGACAGAAATTAGTAGCAATCTTAACATGTAGGACGTTCTTTATGCTTATTTAAAATGTGGGTTTTAATTTTTGTAGAGATGGCACATGGTATTGTAGACATGCTAAACAGTAACCTAAAAAAACTCACCACTCTTAGCATGACAAAAACAAATTGTACAGACCCTGATGGAAATTCACTAGAAAATTTTGCAACTAAAAAGAAAGGCATATCTTTACTAGGGGCATTTCAATAAAAAACACAAGCATGGTGTGGCTTGGTAGCTCACACCTATAATCCTAGCACTTTGGGAGGCCGAGGTGAGAGGATTGCTTGAGATCAGGAGTTCAAGACCAGCCTGAGCAAAAGTGAGACCCTGTCTCTTTAAAAAGTAGAAAAATTATCGGGTGTGGTGGCATGTGCCTATAGTCCCAGCTACTTACGAGGCTGATGCGGGAGTATTGCTTGAACCCAGGAGTTTGAGGTTGCTGTGAGCTACAATGATACCAGGGCCCTCTAGCGTGGATGACAGAGTAAGACTCTGTCTCAAAAAACAAATAACAACAACAACAAAATACCCACAAAAAACAAAAATACAAATACAAAAAACACTAGAGGCTTACCTCTGTTTCAGAATCATCATCTAAAATGAAGCTGATGTTACAGGTTTTACCAAGTTTTCTTCTTTATTATAGATATGACCAGATTGTTTTGAGTCAGAGTAGGAGTGACATTTAAAAAAAAAGGTACCTCCCAAAATAATACCCCCTCTTATTGAAGGTTATCATTAATCAAATGGCAGATTTTTATGAGCTCAGAAGACATACTCAAATAATTGAGGGACTGTTTTTCCTAATTACTCATCTTTGACTTTAAATATACACTTTGGTGCATCTATCTGTCGCCTTACACCCTTTCCCCAATATTTATAATGTCTGAAGATACTACATTTTTAAGTACTTGATGTTGTAGCTAAGTAAGGAAATTTTCAACAAAATGCTTTTTAGCAAATGCAGCATGAAATGTGCATAGAATGGGGGGTGTAAATCTGACAGGTGCTGTAGGTGACAGCCAGCTCGCTTGAACTGTGTGTGTGTCAGGGACCATTGCCTATGAGCCAGGAGCATCTCACCTAAAGAGGGTGCCGCTTGACTTTGCTCACTTCCTTCAGGAGGGTGAATAAAGTGGTAAATTGCCTTCAAAAGAAACAAAAAACATAAAAGCTCCAAATCAAATAGAGTGGTAGGGCTGTTTATCCATTTGAACCAATTTGTTGTGAAATAGGAAGTGTGTTTGAAAGTTTTGCTCAGCTAGGGAAAGTTGCTGATCAGAATTTTTGAACTCAGGGTTAAATTATTTAGCTTAGTGGAAAGAAAAGTAATGAAAAGGGATTTTCCTTTTGAAAACCCGATAAGGTGATGAATAGCTTCATGTTCACTTAGTGGTGTGCTAGCTTTCAAAGGCTGCTTGTTGAGCAGACAGTTTCTCAAGGCCTGGCACTCAACCAACTACAGAGCAAACTGTTCACCGCACGTGAGGGAGATTTGGAAATTAATTGAATCAGAATTGTGGAAACTATGAGTTGAAATAGTTCATTTAAATAAGAGTTACAGCATTTGTGGTAGAACAAGAACTCCCTTCACTAAAACATTCAGTCCTGGAGAACAAGCACGCATCTCACTGGAGAGGGAGGGACTTGCCACCTGCATGTGCCCGTGAGTGTGCCTTTGTGTGTCCTCCACCAGGAGGTGCACACGAGTGTGACTTTGTGTGTCCTCCACCAGGAGGTGCACGTGAGTGTGCCTTTGTGCGCACCAGGAGGTGCACGTCAGGATCTCCACCCTTAGTGGCCTGAAGACATTTCCCTGGTCATCTCAAAGGAGGGCACAGTGGCTTGCTGTTTGTATCTGCATATCTGTGTTAGTCTGGATTCTAGAAACACTGTGTGGTACTGAGACGGAGACTTCTTGGATGCTGATGGGCAGCGAAAGCTCTTGTAGTGGCTTTTCCAGAGTTCGTGAACTTTGACATAACAGCAGCTCATCCATTCACTAGTGAGAGAGGTAGGAAACACTTTTCAAGCTGGTATTTTAAAGCATTCTGTTAAATGTTTCATGATATAAGGAAAGATTCAAGTGAATTTTAAGGTAGAACGATATTTTAAAGAAAACTTGAACTTTGTCAGCTGCTTAGGCTGGATCCCTGAGTGTCGGAATGCAGACCCTCTGCCCCCCTTCTGCCGATAGTTACGTTTCGGTGGGAATTTTGGAGAAGTTCCACCTCTGGTGTCATCAGTTATCAAAAGTGTTGTGGAATTTTCCAGGCAACGTTAATTTATTTTCACTTAAGTAAGTATGCTGGGTTTAACATTAAGTACTATGTTAGGAATTTCAAGGATATTGGAAACCTTTATAGTAATAGTAACAAGAATAGTAGCAAATGCCTACTATGTGTCAGGGATCCTTCTCAGCATTTTATCTCCGTAACTCATTTATTCCTCACAGCCACCCTGTGCAACAGTGCTAACTACAGTATTATCATCCCCAGTACAGATAATGAAATACACGCACAGAAGTTAAGGAACCTGCCCCAGTTGTGAAGCCAGAATTTTGAAGTTCCACAAACATCCATGTGCATTTACGTATTAGCTATTTGAAATAGTCTTGTCACTGTGCGTGTTGATCAGTGCCTCTTGAATTGTTTTTGTAGTGAAATCCTTCCTGTGGGATAACCCAGCACACAGACATAACTGGGAAAAAAGTTGTGCTGATTAATACTTAGTGTCCTGTGAGCTCTTTTTTTCTATTTCACTTTTTAAAAAAGTTCCAGGTACCATTTACTATTCGGAGTGGGGAACATGCGGCCTTAAGACCACATATGGCATTCTAGGTCCTTAAGTGCCACCTTTTGACTGAATCCAAATTTTACAGAACAGATCCTTTTATTAAAAGGGGTGCAGCAGAGAAAGATGAAGCTTTTCTTGCCTCCTTTGGTGCTTAAAAAAGAACAATCTTGAAATCAGAAGGCCTCAGGTTCCCCACCCCGAATTTTTCCTTGTCTTAAAGTGAATGAAAATGCTTGGAAATAAAATACATGCAAGTACCTGTCTAGACCATTGAATAAGGGTGATTCAATCAAGATCATTGAATAAACCATTGTGCTGAAACTGAGAACTGAAATTCAGTTCTCGGCAGTTAAAACTAGTTTACTTGGACAAACCAGTCTGTGTATAGCACCTATTAAATATAATGTGATTATGGCTCTCTGCAAGTTGTCAAGTTTTCCGAAGCAGTTTATGCAAGAGATGCTTGTGGCACCCTATTTGGAAGTCATATAGTAATTAATGTAGGAAGAATATAGATGTTTACAAATTAAGATTCATTTATGAATTGAGCAAAAGCCTTTTAGTGCTTGTGTATGGATTTTTAGGATTTAAAAGGACTTCTATTCAGGTACCAAGTCTAAGAGGACAAAAATTGTTTACTAATTCTTCAGATGTTCATAGGAGAAAGTTCTATACTTAATGATGTCTTCGATTTCTCATAATTATAAAATTATTTGTGTATGGGAAAATTAATAAAATTAGCATGTATATATTATTATATGATTAGAAGGACAAAGATTGATCACAAGAAGGCTGCTATATCTATTTAGTAAAAATTTGAGGGTCTGCTAATTTCAAAGCTCTGCTAGTTTTTGGAAAGTGGGAAAAGAGAGATAACTGATCTGTGATGCTTGAAATATATTTGCCCTTATCCTGTCTCAGAATGATGAGTCTTGGCCTTGTTTCTTAAATTTTAAAACCATCAGTTTTATGGTTTTTATGGTTTGTTTGAATAATTATATTTCTCTTAAATTTTATATATAATGTTAATGTTGTTACCCCTTCCCCCATTTTCCTCAGTCTGTTATTAGGCCAATAGAAAATAAAATGATGTGTATTTAATAATTCACCTTTTTCCACCTTATTCCTTCCTTTGTAGTAATTCCATATGCTGATGAGATGGGGATTGTTGGTGTGTGTGTTTCGTTTTTGAGGTTTTCTTCGAAGTATCATCATAGATTCAGATGTGTTCCCAAACTATTTGGAGTAGTTAATTCACCAATATTTCTGGAGCAGCTGTTGAGGGAGGGCACTGTGTCCAGTGCTGAGGATTCCACTGTGAATGAGTGCCCACGCTCCATGTGCAGAACGGGGCCCAGGGGTCAGAAGGATCAGGTCCATCAGATCTCAGGACAGGGAGCCGGATTCTTTGTTTACAAAGAATAACCTTTATTGATACATTTTCTATTTTTATAGTAACAGGTATAAATGTAAAACCCACTTACTAAAACATTCATTATTCAAATAGCAATAATTAGCAAAAGTCTAATTTTGAATTAAGGAAAATAAGTAAATATAGTATTTGATATTAGATACTAGCTTCTTGTTTACTTGTGTTTTCTACTTTATAAAATACAAGTGTATTTCATGAGTGAAATATAAGAATTAAAACCGAGTCTCTTTTTAAAGAAGGCTTTGCAAATATTACATGACTAATAGTTGCTATATTAATACTTAAAATGTCCTTGTATTTAATGGATTTTAATAATTTTCTGACTAAAGTCATGTGAATTAGATGGGTCTTTAGGGATCCACTTACTGTGCTATTTTTTTTTTAGAAGGAAGAAAGCTACTATGTACCAGGCATGAAACTAGGTATTTTTGTTAATATATATGGTGTGTCATTTAAAATTTATAGCAATTCTGAGAAGTTGGTATTTTACTGTTTAATTCCCCCTCCCAGTTTTATTAACGTATAATTGACCAATAAAACTTGTATATACTTATACAATATGATGTTTTTATATATATATATACTGCACATTGCAAAGTTATGTAAATCAACTTTATTATTACATCTGTCGCCTTACATGCTTATTTTTTGTGGTAAGAACTTTTAAGATATACTCTTAGCAATTTGTTTTTTTGTTTGTTTTGGTTTGGTTTTTAAGCAGTTTTCTAATAATCAGTACGTTATTATTAACTGTAGTCACCATGCCGTACAGTAGATCTCTGGAGCTTATTCATCCTAAGCGAAACATTATACCCTTTGACCAACATCTCCCTAGCCCCACTCCCTCCCTTGGTGTTTAGTTGTTTTATTTATTTATTTTTTTTTGAGACAGAGTCTCATTCTCTTGCCTGGGCTGGAGTACCGTGATGTCAGCCTAGGTCACAGCAACCTCCAACTCCTGAACTCAAGCAATCCTCCTGCTTCAGCCTCCCGAGTAGCTGGGACTATAAGCGCGAGCCACCACGCCCGGCTAATTTTTTGTTTCTATTTTTAGTTGATTGGCGAATTTTTTTTTTTCTATTTTAGTACAGACGGGGTCTCGCTCTTGCTCAGGCTGGGGTGTTTAGTTTTTAAGGAGAGTTTAAATATGAGTGAACAGAGTTAGAATTGGCAGGAATCCGATGTCACCTTCCAAGTGAATCTGACTAGCAACAGCAGCGTTCACTGGTTTGGGATTCCCTGTATTTGTCTCTTCTCTATAGGGATTGGTGTAGTTTTTTTCTCAGTGCCATCTGGTGGTGATCTGAGTTTGGGGTCATCTTGATGAAGTTGCGGGAAGGACCCATTTTAGAGGGCAGTGTGAAGCACGAGCATATGGAGGCAGAATATGGTCAGTTTTATACCAGACTTTGAATTCACGCTTGCATACATTCTGTGAGACGTGCACAAATGTTTTATGGTGAAACGGCTGTTGTAAATAATTACCATTTGGTTGTACACTATTTTTGAATAAGGTATATGGTTTTAGAAATTTTGGAAGATAATGATAGTTGTCTGTTCATTTGTAAGTTTATAATAGTTATGCTTATGTACCGGCTGTAGCATTTAAAGGGAACATTCCTATCTCACGGCTACTGTTGTTGTATAATGGTGAATGGGGGTAATGAGTCATCACATTCTCTGAGCTGGTCTTGAGGGATCCTCGTGTGACAGCAGATATCAGTTGGCAACGCAGAGTTACCATCTTCTTCTCACCATGGTTTTGAGCGGGTTATTTCCATTTCCGCTTGGCTGCAGCATGGTTTCATCGCATTTTGCTTTGTTGGAGCTACATTCTTGAAGGCCGGGTCTCCTGGCTGATATTAGGTCATTAAATATGAAATGTCTGATTTTGAATCAAAACTTTATTGTATCTCAGACAAG
>CAUYSK010053511.1:0-42009 GCA_963575035.1 Avahi laniger | reverse complement strand
TAAAAAAAAAATCTATGTACAAGTTGTCACTTTACAGTTGGCATGTTGTAGGGACAGGGATGTTTCTCTGTCGTGTTGACCCAACGTCGGTCCTAGGCAGGGTCTGTGTACCTGAGATTCAGGTGTGGGCTTTCAGAGCTCCTTCCTCCTTCTTTGTCAGCCCAGTTTTGCATTGGATCCACGAAATCTTTGGCCCATGTGGTTTCCCATCCTTTGCCCAGAGGTGGAGAATTTTTGTTTCTGCGCTTCTACCAGCAGCCATGGGTCTTAGTCTGTGTCCCAATAATTGAAAGAGATTGTTCTTCTCTTGAAAACGTGTGGAGGTTTTGTTTGCTTCTATTCCTTCTGCAGAAGCAGCAGGCCAGTGTCCTGTAGGCTAGAGGATTTGCTTTCTCTCCCACAGCAACATATAAGGCTTTTGTCTAGAAGGACAAAAAAAATCTGGGAAGCAGGTGGGGCTTTGCGTCCTTCTCACAGAAGCCACCCAGGAGTCTCTCTCAGGTAAAACCTGCCCTACCTCCCATCTCTCTCTTGAACAAGATCCAGGAAAAGAGTTTGCACGTGTGTTGAACTCTCCTTGTGTCTGGGGCCCCCAGCGATGCCAGACCGCATGCAAGCTCACGCGTGGTCCTTGACAGCTCATGAAAATTGTGCGTGATTTCTTCTTACTCGCTGCGTGGCAGCCGTCTCTTTTCCCATGCTCTGGCAGAGGTAAAACAGTCTGGGTGTCCTGTCTCTTTCTGGAAGGTCTGGCCCTTCTTTGGAATTGTTTATTGGGTGGCCTTGAAACCTTAGCTCTCTGAAGAAAATTTATAATTTTGCAGATGACCTGGGTTTCTCTTGTCATTAGAACAGAAGCGATGTCCTTTACCGCTTACTAAACCCTAAGCAGAAAGGAAGGCTGAACTTAATTTTTCCTAATTGTTTGGTTTTTTATGCTTCTACTGTTGTTTTCTCTTGCCATTGAAACGTGGTCTATTGCCTTGCTCCAATAGGCAAGACCTACACATGCACCTGACTGAGAGTCTGATCTTGGAAGTACAGCCCCATTCTCCTGCAGTACTCTTGCCTCTAAGGATTTCATGTTTCAGATTTTGGAGTATCTCATTAGGAGAATGTCATTCTAATAAACATTATGTCCATATAGTTAAATATTAATCTATGTCAAGATAAAATATTTTACAGCTTCAATATGATATACAATGTAAACTCTATGTTAACTTCCTAATATATAAAGAACTCTAAAAAGAAAAAAAAGAACATGAAAACATGATTCATTCACCAATTACAAATGCTTCTAAGTTACACAACAAGATATTTAGATGGATGAAATTTAAAATATATCTGTAAGAGAAGATAATTTCTAAAACCGAAATAAGTATCAAGAGACAGAAAGTTGTTTTTGCTGCTGAGGCAGTTTTAGAGACTATTTTTGGGTTTGTAGTATGCATTAAGAACCTTCAATACATGCATATACCTTAACCCACCTTTTTAACATCTTGATGTTTACCTTGGGGAATTAATTACAGACTGTGAGCAGCAATTTAGTTCAAATATGTTCACACGTACATTATTTATAATAATGAAATGTTGGGGACACTCTGTGTCTAACAACATAGAATCAATACTATAATAACTTGAAAATTAGAAAACTAGGACTTAAATATCAAAAGCTAATGATTTTCATTTGGTCCACTCAGTGAGTTAAATAAAATTTGAATCAGTTGCCAATATTTATAAAAATTATTTCCCCTGTAAAATTCCAGAATGCTGGCTTCTCTTCAAAGTATGAAGAAGATCTGGGATACTCTATTCTAGGGTGAAATAATTAATTAACAAATTAATTAATTTAAAAATTAAAAAAAAACATTTAGCTGGAGCTCAGTAATAACTTCCCCCTTCAACCTGGCCGTGCATTTTCCAGTTGTCCAGAACGCACACCACTCCTACGGCATCACGCCCAGCGTTTTCACAAACCTGCCTGTGTGAATCCTGTAAGCGCTGGATATTAGACTTACAGCATGGCACGAAATGAACAAGGTGCATCCATACAATGGAACACTAGTCGCTCGTTAAAGCACGTAGCAAAATTGTCACAAGTTACATGCCATGTATCTAATCTTTTTATCTGTACGTCTCTGTAATAGTTTTTCTAGGCTACATAACAAATTATCACAAACTTAGTGGCTTGAAACCGCACAAGTTTATTACCTCCTGGCGGGTCAGGAGTCCGGGCACAGCTTCACTGGGCCTCTGCTCAGGGTCTCCGAAGGCTACGAAGTGCCAGCTCGGACTGGAGTCTCATTTGAGATCCGGGGTCCTCTTCCAGGCTCATGTGGATGTTGGCAGAATTCCTTTCCCTGCAGCTGTAGAACTCACGGTGGCCTGCTTCCTCAAGTCCAGCAGGAAGGCGTCTCTCTGCTCTTTTGGGTCTCTGAGCACAGGAAACGCTTAAGACCCTTTCTGAAGGGCTCGCCTGATTAGGCCAGGCCCACCATGCATAGTCTCCCATTTGAGTAATTCAAAGTCAACTTATTAGAGATCTTAATTACACTTGCAAAACTCATTCATCTTTGCCATGTAGTGCAACATTTCCATGAGTTTCACTCCCACTGGAGAAAAGCACACATAACGGGGAGTTGATTCTAAGTTGGATCCATGGAGGCCGACTTAGAATTCTGGCTACCACAGCCCAAACGCACATTTGCAAAGAACAAAAAACTTAAAAAGTACCACAATTATAACACTGGTTTCCTTTGAATTCTGAAATAACTGATAGATTTTATTTCCTTTTTTGCACTTACCCCTATTTTCCAAATCTTCCACGTGTTGGTGTGTATTTTGCAATAAGGAAAAATAAAGGCACAGTAAGGCAATGAAGCCTTGTTTACATTATTTGAGCCCCAAGAACTAGTGAAGCCTGAAGCCCTGGACTTACACCTGAGTGGATAAATTTGCCCTTTGAAAAAAATCTAAACAAGTTTGAGTTCATATTTTTTCTCTTGCATCTGAAAGTGCCAAAGAATTGGAAATAAAGCCATTGAGTCATACTGCCACCTGTCTTCTATGCCACTTCTTACTCCAGAGCTACATCAGGGCTGCCCTGGACATGCAGCACTTCCAGGATTGGGGCCACTCACTTGTGTTTATTTTTAAAGTTGACCTATATTCCGTTACTGAAGCGGGAAGGGATCTACGGGGCAAGTTGCCTCCGCAGTGCTGGGGAGAATGGCCGCAGAGCCGCCGATTGTGCGCACAAGGAAAGGCCGTGCCTCTGTGGCTGTGATCCCAGCAGCGCCGGGCGCTTTGTGAGTGCACAAAGGGACGCGGAAGCAAGTTGTGGCCTATGAAACACAGCCAGGGAAATCAGAGAGCAGTTTTAGTAGAAATGAGTTGAAAGAGAGAAAGACTTTTCAGGAAGCTCTTTTATTTTAATGAAATTTGATATAATGAAACTGGATTTCACAAAGGTGTGTGCTGAATAAAGTGACTTAATGATAAGCTTCAAAACTCAGAAATGTGAGGCGAAAAGGTGTGCACCTGTTTGTACATCAGGAAATGGTGCTTTTGCGGGAGGGAGGAGAAAGAGAGAGACAGAGACAGAGACTGATTGATTACAGGTCTGTCTGCCCTCTATATGCCATTTGCTATCACAGACTTGGATCAATATAAAGCTATTTTCTTAGGAATTGTTCCCACCTCTGTCCAAAGGAGAGCACATATTTGTCTTGAGTGTGCAAATAATTTCACTCAAGCATCAGAAAGTAGGAGTCAGGGCTGTGCAGAACATCTGATGGTCACATTGCATGATGTTCCATTTCTAATTATGGAAAGTTACCAAGACTGACTTCCCCCAGGTTTGGAAAACATAGTCTCAGTGGGTACATTGGCTGGCATCCATCCAGAGCAAAAGATAAAATCATTATTTTCTCAGATTCCTGCTTGTTTGCTCTTGTCTTTTGATATCCTCTGGGATATTTTTAATAAACCCTCTTCATAGATGACTCTGAAAATTATCTGTTACATCTTGGATGGCAGAGAATAAAAGCAATCTTCTATTTTTAAAAATCCTTATCTGCAAAGGAAACTTATTTTTATTTCTTGTAGTGTCATTTTATTATCCTAAGATGAGTTTCTATTTTAATTAGAAAGCTTTAGAGAATGTTTAGGCCAGTAGCAAATGGCTCTTTCTTGCTCTGGTTTGCTGGACATTGGCAGGTGGTAACTCAACATTCCAGGCAGGTCCCTTTCCTAACTTTGTTTCAGAAGGAATGAGGTTCTTTATAGTTCTATGTCCGTGGGTAAGGCTGCAGCTGCTGATTATGCTAATTCTTGCTTACTTGCAAATAGGCCTGTGTTTATTTTGTGCCTCACCAGCTGTCAACAAAGACATTTCAGGAATAATTCCCATATTTAAAGGCAAACTTTGTTCTAGTGTCCTACTGTGAGCTTTTTCAGCATTAGACCCACTGGGGGTTTGTGCGGAGAGCTTTGATGGTAGAAAGGTGGGCGCAGCCCTAGAGAGGCACCCCCTGCCGATTTTCCCATCGCCTCCTCTGTCTCCCTCACCTGTGTGTATCTTTGCATTAGCAGGAACTCTTGCCTGGCTTTTCTCAGAGGAACCTGAAATGCTGCTCTGATGGGCTCTTCATGTATTTGGGCAGAAAAAAATCTCACTTTATGGTAGTTAGGGAGGTTGAAGCTTTCATTCCTTCATAATCGATGTTTGAGAAAACATCCTCTGAAATTGGAAATTCTAACAATCTTCAGAAGTTCTGTTTTACTGTCCCTAAGGCTTTGAAATGCATTCTCATTTCGCAATCAGAATGGAAGGCAAATGATGCCTTTTTAAGCAAATAATTGTGTTGCCAATCTTACTTTAGGGTTATATTTCTATGTTATAGTCTGAATTTAATTTTGTTTGATTTTATGGAAGAAATAGAGGAATTTTTAATTAGCTTTTGCAATTGATATTGTTTCAAATGAAGAAGAAAAAGTAAATCAAAGGGTATTTAATATCCACTGTTTGTTGGTTTTTTGACAATAACCACTGTCTCTGCTCAGCTACCTATTTAGTTAACAAGTGAATTCAGATGAAATAATTTTTGTATAAAAAATACTTTGACATGCTTATCTATATCAGTGAAAGCATGGCTCTGTTCTTGGTATTGGTTCACTACTTAAATTACTATTAAATTATGTGCATGAGCTCTATCTCAATTTTCTCAAGCCACGATGTGAGCAGAGGAACAATCCCACATTCTGGGGGTTTCCTTGAATGAAACCACAAAATCTCCAATGTCTCTGTGAACATGCAGGCCAGCAGGCTACCTGAGGGTAGCAGTTTAATGCTGAGCACCTAATTTCTTCGAGAGCTTTCTCACTCCTCTTGGAACAGATGTTAACATGTAGTAATTTATTCAAAACAATATCTACTCACTGCTACCTTTGGGTCAAGCCTTGCACTAAACTCTGGGATTATAGGATAAATTAGTTAGATTATTCCTTAAAGGAACTAAGAGTTAGAGCAAGAAAAATACAAATAAATAATGGTGTTCCCTCTACCTGCTTCAGGGTGGAGTCAAAAGTATCTGGGAAAGCTCTTTGGAGTAAGCGGGGGCATTGCTGAGCCTTCATAGTGCACAGCTTGTTAAACAGGGGGTAAAGCGAAGTCCAGGTAGAGATTAATAATGTTTTAGAGAACCTGGATATCAAATTAATCTGGATTCAGATTCTACCACCACTACCACTCCTTAGCTGTGTAACCAAGGAAAGGTTTTTATCATTCAACAATTGCTGAATACAAGGCTAATACACAAAAGCCAATCACTTTCCCATATACCAGCAATGGAAAGTGGAATTTGAATTAAAAACACAATACCATTTATATTTGCATCCACCAAAATGAAATACTTAGCTATAAATCTAACAAAGTGTGTATCAGATTTATATGAAGAAAACTATAAAACTCTGATAAAAGAAATCAAATAACTGAATAAATGGAGAGATATCCCATGTTCATGGATAGAAAGATTCCATAGTGTCAAGATATTGATTATTTTCAATTTGACCTCTAGATTTAACACAGTCCAAACAAAAATCCCAACAAGTTTGTTAATATTTTGAAAATATTAACAAACTAATTCTAAAGTTTTTATAGAGAGGCAGGAAATCTAGAATAGCCAAAATAATATAAAGGAGAACAAAGTCAGAGGATTGACATGACCCAACTTCCGGACTTTCTATAAAGCTACAGTAATCAAAATAACATGGCATTGGTGGGGAAAAAAAAAAAAACATAGAAATCGATCACTGGAATGGATTAGAGGGCACAGATATAGACTTACATAAATACGGTCAACAGATCTTTGACAAAAAAGCAAAGGAAATATGATGGGGGAAAGATAGTCTTTTCAACAAATGATGCTGGAACAACAGTACATCCACATGGAAAAAAAATCTACAGACCTTAAATTTTTCATAAAAATTAACTCAAGATGTATTATAAACTTAAATGTAAAATGTGAAACTATGAAACTCCTAGAAGATGACATAGGAAAAAATTCTAGACTACTTTGGGCATGGTGATGATTTTTTAGATACAACACCATAGGCATAATCTATGAAAGAAATAATTGCTAAGATGGACTTAATTAAAATTAAAAACTTCTACTCTGCAAAGGACATTTTCAATAGAATGATAATGATAATGACTGGGAGAAAATATTTCCAAAGGATATATCTAATAAAGCACTGTTACCCAAAATACACAAAGAACTCAACAATAAGCAACAACCCTATTTAAAAAATGGGCAAAATATCTGAACAGATACTTCATCAAAGAATATATATGGGTAGAAAATAAGTATATGAAAATATACTCCATATCATAAGACATTAGGAAGTTTCAAATTAAAATATCAATGGAATATCAGTATACACCAATTAGCATGGCCAAAATCCATAACACTGACAACACCAAATACTGGAGAGCATGTGGAGCAGCAGAAACTCTCGTTCATTTCTGGTGATTACAAAATGGTGTTGCTGCTTTAAGACAGTTTGACAATTTCTTATAAAAATAAACATAGTCTTACCATACAATCCAGCTACCATGTGCCTCGGTATTCACCCACCTGAGCTGAAAACTTACGTCCGCAAAAAAACTTGTACACAGATGTCTATACAAGCTTTGTACTCATAATTACCAAAACTTGAAAGCAAACGTTCTTCAGTAGGTGAATGGATAAATATACAATATTATATCCAGACAATGGAATCTTATTCAGTGATAAAAAGAAATGAGCTATTAAGCCATAAAAAGACGTGGAGGAAACTTGAATGCACATCACCAAGTGAAAGAAGCCAATCTGAAAATGCTGTATGCTGGTTTGATGATACTGACACATATGATTTCAGCTATATGGCATAACTATGGAGACACTGATAAAAGGATCAGTGATTTCCAAAGGTTTGGGGAGGGAGGGATGAGTAAGTTTAGCACTGAGGATTTTTAGGGCAGTGAAATTATTGTACACTAAATATACACTGTATGTATAGTATCGTACTGTATCATATTCTGCATGATACTATAACGGCGGATACATGTCATTATATATTTGTCAAAACCCACAGAATGCACAACATGAAGAGCGAATCCTAATGCAAACTATGGACTTTGGGAGATAATGATATGTCAATGTTGTTTCGACACTTGTAACAAGCCTACCACTCTGGTGGGGAAGGCTGTGCATTCATGGGAGTATATGAGACAACTCTACACTTTCTGTTTGAGACATCAAGGAATAGGCCCAAGGTTGTCAAGACAAAATTGGCAATATGAGAACAGAAACAAAAATCTCACTCCAAAGGCTAGGTTAGGTCTCCAACATTACATTACATGACTATTGAATCAGTCTCCTTACAAGTATGATCCGTGGTTCTCGGTTACTCCATGAGTTTGTGAGGAAGTTCTCCGCATCATCCTTAACTCGGGAACACCTGTTATTCCTTAGCTGTTTTTTTTTTTTTTTTTTCCTTTTTCCATGTGCTATGCCTCCTCAAGTCCTAGCTCAGTGTAGGTCCTGGGTTGTGGGTTTCAGAGTAGACAAATACATTTGGATCTGGCTGTAGTCTCCTTTATGACATACTAATTATCTACAAAAGATTGGCAGTGGTCAGTATTTCACTGGGAAAGGGGAAAGCCTCAGTTCATAATGATTCTAAGCTGAAAACTGTATTTAGAAAGCCAAATCTAATCTGAACTGAATTGCCGATGTACACAGCCCTCCTTTTCAAAATTCACTCGACCACTCTGAAAACGTTCCCTCTGATAAGGGGCATGTTATTAGTTTCTCAGGCCAGCTTGTGTTCTATAATCAGGAAAGTCTTTTCACTTTCAACCTGTTATTTATTGTCCTTCATAATTTTTATAATTTTCTGTTTTCACTGAAAGAGAGGAATAGTATTTGGATTTTCAATAGAAGATCAATAAAGGCATAAAAGAGAAGACAGGCGGTAATCTATGAAGGAAAAAAAAATATGAGGGAACACATGAAAGGAAACACATTTCCCCTAACTGGGAAGATATACCACATTTCTAGTCCTGATCCAGGCAAATCTAATTATATGACCTTAAATGAGTCTCCTCCTTTCCTTAAATAAGGCCACTTCTCAACCACACAAGCATAACACATGTTCTTCAGTGCTGCGTTGTCAGTTGTGGTATGGAACCTGTTCAAGCTTCATCACTGACCTCTTCATCTCTCACCTCCTTCTGGAAGGGTTTGTCCTCAGGCAACTCCAAGGATCAGGCAGAGATATTGAGGTAGCTGCTGTCATAGCTTCCAGCAACCCAGACCCACCCGTGCAAGCCACCAGGAGAATGACCTCCACCCCAGATGCCTAGTCCAGAACACACCTCTGACTTCCCAGTAAACTGCAGAATGCCAGGGACCTACTGTCCATCATTCAGTGTGTGAACTAAATTGAAAACTTTTAACAGATTGTTAATAAAATTTCTTTTGGTTCTAATATTTTGTTTAATTTACTACATAGAAGACCAAAAACTTGGTATTCTTAATTTAAGATAGAATATCAGAATTCTGGCTCCAGCTCAACTCACAGTGCAGTCACCATTAGAAAATTTATCCTATGATTAATGAAATCTTCTTTTCCCATGTCAACATAATTCATCACCGCTAACCTTAGGAGCTGAATTTCCTCTTGGAGCTGCGAGTAACGCTGCTCAGAAGGTGCAAAGACTTTTTAGAGTCTGGAAACTTACAGTCCTTTTATGCCCACAGCATCTTCTGGCTCAAGTGGCACAGAAATTCTGTCCTAGAATGCTTCTAACTGAAAGTTGTCATGCCTGCATTGGCTGGAAGAAGTTTGGGGGAAAGTATTGGGAAGGGGCGGTCTGTATTTATCAGGATACCTTATAACAGAGACAAATCGAAAAATCTCAGAAGCTTAATATAGTGGTTTTTTTAATTACGTAAGCAAGACGTGGGTCGGTCAGCTCTCTCGTGTCTTACAGCTGCACCATCCAGAACATGTGGCCTCAAAGATCACTGAAGCAGGATAAGGAACATAAGGAGAAGGCACAATGGCTTGTAACTACCCCAACCCGGAAGTGACACACAGCACGTGCACTCATGAGATTTCATTTCAATTCTGAGTGTAATAATTCTAGGATTAGTGGTAAGAATGCCAAAAAGCAATACTTAAAATATACCAAAAAAGGAGGAATAAAAAGTTGCATTTTAATCCTATTGAGGCCATTTAAAAGTCTTGTGTACTCGCCATCAAATTGGTACTAACTGATCAACACCAGGGTGATCACACGGCAGAAATACTCTCCAGGGATTAGGGGGATGGGGGGCGAATCTACAACTAAAGGACACGGGAGCACTAAAGGGAGGGAAGGGCACGCTTTTAACCTGCATTTGGGTGAGGCAAAGACATAAAGTGTAACTAGAATGTTTGTACCCTCATAATACCCTGGAATAAAAAAAAAAAATCTAAACTTAGAGACAAAAAAAAAAATCCATTTTAGTTCAAAAAAAAAAAAAGTCTTATGTTTTCTACAGATACTTAACACAGGGGAAAGCTTACGTGAAAAGCAGAATGAATCCAAATTTTTAAAATGAAGTGCAATAAAAATCTAATTTTAAAAGTTCATGAACCTTATTTATGAATATATATATGTATATATTTATTTTATGGCTAAAATAAGCACTGGGAGTAAATAAACTATCAACCATGGCTTTTTCTTTTGAGAGTAGAGTTAATATTTCATTTCTTATTTTTTTCTTTAGTTTCAAATTTTTCTATAATAAATATATAGACTTTTATAACTTAATGCTTTCAGTAGCAAGTAAAACTACCTGAAATGGTGACAGTTGACAAGGCAGAAATGCAACTGGTACTTTAAATCAGCCATCCGTATGTCAGCTGCAGTTTAGAACCTGTTTTAGGACATTTTTTGCACAACTCAAGTGGCCGGATAGGATATTCAAGATTTGGGTGCAATATGACAAATTCTTATTCCTAAAGTGCCACAGACAAAATTATCACATTCCCAATTTATTTTTCTTTCCATTTAATTTTAGAACATCAGGCCCAATTTATCAGAATATTTCTTATTACCCATTAGTGAGACATGAGACGAGGATGACAGGGGATGGTGATCACATTTGCACTCACTCCGCGAGCGACGGCTCTGCCCAGCTGACGGCGCGTTTCCTTTCTTTCTGCATCAAATGCAGCTCAAAGGTTTGTCTCTGTGGTGCACAGATGCCAGATGCTCTCCCTAATTAGTATTTCAGGCTCTGCAGTGACAGTCCCCAAACTGTGCCCATCACTCTCCAACGTGAGGGGCTGGATCCCTTTCTCCATCCCAAGCTCCACAGCAGCCTAACTGCCCCTCGCAGCTGCTGGCTTTCTGGACCACCACTTGGGAGGCTATTTTCAGCATCTTCTATTGAACATAGGGTTGGCATGATCACATGTGCAAATTGCAGCTACACAGGTGGCAGGGTCCAGCAACCCTGAGAATAAACTGTAGAAATGCGCCCCCCTCCGCCCCCCGCCCAGTTACTCACTGCAGCTCCTCCACGGTGGGCCATCGGTCATCAATAACACCCTCGCCTACCAAGATACAGAGTCTTCTCTGCGGAGCAACAGTCCATCCCTAGTGGAGTTGTTTTATACAAGTGTGATAGTCTTCAAGATTTTTCACACGTATTTTGTTTTCCCTTCTGGGCATAAGTCCACTGTTACAGTCCGAATGTTTGCATTCACCAAAATGCACATGTTGATAGCCTAATCCCACTGTGATGGTATTTGGAGAGAGCGCTTTTATGGAGGTAATCAAGTTTAGATGAGGTCATGAGGGTGGGACCCCCACGATGGGATTAGTACCCTTATAAAAAGAGACACAAGACAGCTTGCTTAATCTCTCTCTCTTTGCCTCTCCACCACGTGAGGACACAGCGTGAAGGCAGCCATCTATGGGCCAAGAGGCAGGCCTGCACCTGGAACTAAATCAGCCGCACTTTGATCTTGGACTTTGCAGCCTCCAGAACTGTGAGAAATAAATGTCTGCTGTTTGAACAACCCAGCGTGTGGTACTTTGTTACAGAGGCCCAAGCTGAGACATCTACCAACTTGAAGGTAGATGTAGCCGTGTGACTTCCTTGGCTTGTGAAATGGGAGAACAAGCCCCACATCACTTGTTGGAGGGAGCATTCGGAGACAGCTGGCACTTTCCATGTTCTCTCTTCCACTCTGTCTCAATGACCAGCCCTGTGCCCAAGGATGGTTCATCCCCTAGCCCGGGACCAGAGTGAAGGTAAGGCAGACAAAAGCCCCAACCTCATTTTCTTATATTTCACATCTAAAATATTTAACATAAATTCCTTGTCATGTATCAAATATACATAATGAGCATGAAAGTCATAAAGAAATTATTATGATGCATTGAGGTAGCTGCAGCAGAATCCATGCGATGATTTCAGAAACATAATCCTCCCCGCTTCCCCTGTAAGAAACATGATGGACGTAGCACAGTGACTCACTCATGGGCTCTGCAGTCCCTCCAGCCAGCAGTCTCATTTATCTTATTTAATGTTTACAATAGCCTTCTGTAGCAAGAATTTTTATTACCTTCATTTTGCAGACCAGGAAATTAAGACTCAGAGAAATAAAGCCATTGCCTAATGTAACAAACCTTGTAGGTGGCACAGCCTGGAATCCCGCCCAGATCTTGCTACGGCAGAAGTCGGTGACCTAACTCTCCTCCCTCCTACCAGGGAGCTAAAGTCACTTAAGGTCCCATCTGGACATTCAAGCCAATGGCCATCTGTCTCAGTCCATTCAGGCTGCTATAACAACATAGAATGAATAACTCATACACAGCAGAAATTTAGTTCTCACAGTTCTGGAGGCCGGGAAGTCCAAGATCAAGGCTCCAGAAGATTTGGTGTCTGGTGAGGGCCTGCTTCCTGGTTCCTAGAGGGTGGTCTCCTCACTGCGTCCTCACATGGCAGAAGGGGCCAGGGGGTCTTTCAGGCCTCCGTTATAAGGACACTAATCCCATCCATTAGTGCTCTGCCCTCATGACCTAATCACGTCCCAAAGGCCGCACCTCCTAATATTATCACATGGCGGGAGTCAGGATGTCAACATCTGAGTGTTGAGGGGACACAAATATTCAGACCATAGCATCACCCTAGGCCTCAGGTTTATTCCCTATGGTAGACTGCAGCGTACACAGTCCTAAGGCCTGAATCACCAGAGTGCTTAAGATCTTGGTAAGCATGTTGACTTCTCTCTACTTCACAGACTGCAGTCACAGGAGTACTGAACTATTAGTGGAACCACTGCCAGAGACAGAGGGACTGAAAGACAGAGACCAGGAGGGTTAACCACAGTACCATCCATTTCATTCCCGGCACAAGCCCATGGTGTCTCCCATCCGGGGCTCTGCAGCCTCCCCCTGAGCTGGCGAGCTTTGTACCAACTCTCCCAGGCCTCACGGGGCAGATAAGTAGAAAGGATACAACATAGAGTCTAGAGGCAAGCCCTGGATTCCTCATTTACCACCTGTAAAACTCAGGCAAGTAACGTAACCTGTTGTGTCCTCATCTATAAAATGGGGTTCCAGTAGTACTTACTTCAAATTAGTTACTTCTTGAGAATAGGAACTAAAGACAAGCATTTAGCCGTGCCTGGCACCAGGTATGTGCTCACTGATCGGTCGTTGGCATTTCCAGGTGTTCACAAGGCCCATTCTGTACCTTAGCTTCCTCTGGGTAAAGCAAACAATCCAACATCTTGCCACTTACACAGTCAACACGGGGCAGCCACCGTGTCAATTTTAAGCCAGCCTTAAGGCAAAGTCACAAAGAGACATCATTCCACTCAGCAAAGCCTTAAAAAGCAAGGTTAGTTTGTGTGTGTGAGAGTTTATGTGAAAGGATGAAACTTACAAAACTTAATCTTTTCTTGTCTCCCACCAGTCCCGCTCAGGGCACCTGCTGAAACATTCTCTTGGCCTCCTTTCCTCCATTCGGTCCGTCACTTTGCTTCCTTCTATCTGCTTCCTCCTCTGCTTGATCACCATCAGCCCAATGTGGCTACCGAGCACATGAAGTGAATTTAGACCAAACTGGAGGTGCTGTATGTATAAAATACATACACCAGATTTCCAAGATTGAGGACGAAAATGAAAAAACTAACTTGAAATAGATCACTAATAATTTTATGTGTTGAAACGAAAATATTTTAGATATATGAGCTAAATAAATTATTAATTTCCCCTGTTCCTTTTTACATTTTAAACATGGAACTTACACTTACACGTGTGGCTCACATGGGACAGAACCGCTCCAGAATGTGCGCTCCACGAAACTTCCACTCTGTCTTTCACCGCTTTATCCTCAGCTGCAGGAACACAGCTGGTGCTTGAAAAATATTTGCTACAAGTCAAATAATAAACATTTAAATGTGAAACTGTTTTCCATGTGATCTCAGAGACCAAAATAGACTCTACTTTATCAACTAAGACAGACCCAAAGATTAAGGAAACCAACTTACCTATGGGTGGAAGGTTCAGGGCCTGGCTGGCACGGCAAATTTCCAAATTGCTAAGGCTGAACTCCCTAACAATAGGAGCTGTGAACTCTGATTTGCAACCCAGACCTCTACAGCCCTGACTGGACAGGGAACCTGCCTTACCAACATGCTTTGCTGCTGAGCTACTGCAGACCATGGACTAGTTTTAGCTAGCTTATAGAGGATGTGCGCAAACTGTCTTTGTGTCCTATCGTTCGCTTTTTGATGTAAAGAGCCAAATCCACCTCATTTTAATGCTAAACCCCCTCCCAAAGTGATTATGGGATGTCACACACGTTTACCCAAACACATGTACTCGGCTCCCCCTCATGTATATGCACAGCTTTTCCCCAAAGCCTGCTGGATATGTAGGACCCTTGTGCATTACGGATCCTGTGAGGTACAAAACCAACCTGACCTTCCTGCTCTTCAAAGAGAGAGCACCTTCAGCCCGTGCTGGCGACTTTCTCTTCCCGGTTTGCAAACCGATAGCACCAGCAAAGCTCTCCCGTCTACCGTTTAGCCATCCTGGTGGTCTCTGGACAACATCCACATCTAGAAGTGGGTGAAACTCTACCTCGGGTGTCTGCATTCAAGTTATTAAAGTACCAAGTACAATTCAAAGATGAATCTGCGACATGAGAACTTCTTCCAGCTCACTGTCTTCTGTCCATGAAAGGACAAATACAAATAAGAGGCTTCATTCTCTGTTAAAAAGAAGGAAAGAGATGTCCCTCCCCTGCTTTTTCTCAGAGCACATATTATACTTTAGAAAACTTGCAATCTCAGGTACTTCCTGTTCCCTTAAATGTTAAGAAAAGGAGGGGAAAAGGAGGGGGAGGCTAAGCTGAGACTTAATCAAGAGTTACTTGAAAATAACAGAAAAATAAAGAGCAATTTTGCCCAGTTATCTGCAATTTCTTCTTCAGCTGTAGCGGCTTTGCTACTGCGGAAACCTGTGGCAAGGGAATTCTTTGTTCCCACAAACGTGATGTTTTCGAAGCTCAAAATCTGTAAAAATGTTCAAAGAAACTTTTTAACAATTGTTAAAGATCCATTCCAGCCTCTCCCCTGTCCCGCCACTTCCCCGCCCCCGAACCGCGGCCGCCGCTTCTGCGCCTGCGCGTGGGGTCGCAGTCTGGGCCCCGCCCCAGCGCTTCTGCTGCGCCCAGCGGCCTCCGAGGCCTCCACTCCGCGCCTGCGCACGGGTTGAGCTGTACTGAACCCCCAGCTCTGAAGCCTCGTCGCCACCTTGGCCTCTGCTCTGCGCCTGCGCGAGATCTTCCTGGTCCCATCGCGAGTGCTGGAGGAGGACATGGCGGCCGTGCGGAGCGTTTGGCCTGACGGTTCTCCCCCAACTCGAAAGAAATCGACTCGTCTAATGTAAACTTTTCATTAAGGACTGAAAATGGAGGCCTTTTCTGTCAAATCAATTCTCAGTTCAGTAGAACACATCCTTTTCTGAGAATTTCAGTTAATTAAAGTTAACTGGAATGCTCAAATGAAAGAGTACCCCCCACTTTTTATACACTTTATTAAGAAACAAAGCTGACATCCTTCTAATATACCTGTATGGTAAAGCAGAATCACCGTTCCACTGGGAGACTGAAAAACAGAACTTAAAAGATCTTCGATATTTACTGTCTGTATACCGTTAAGCAATCTTTGTATTTCTTTGAATTTCCATATTCTCAACTGTAATATGGAGCTTAATCCCATAGCCAAAAACTGTTAGAGCCTGCAAGGAGTTAATGAATATGAGAGTTCTTGGATATTTCTAAAGTGCAATAAAAAATACAAAGGATTATTGTAGTTGAATTGTTTATCTGAACCTGCTGTTTACTAGCTGTGTGACTTTCATTTATCCTGACAACAACAAGAGTTGATACTTACAAAATGCTGTATTTGGTATGCTTTAGATATAATAACTCATTTAAATGTAAAATAAAATCAACAACAACAAAAACATGTGAGGTAGATGTTATTCTCCTGTTTTACAGATTAGGAAACTGAGACATGGGTTAAATAAGTGACTTGCCTTACCCAGGTCGCAATTACTGAATGGCAGATCTGGAAATCAAACCTGGGCAGTTCCAGCACCCATACTCTTAGTGAAAAATTCTATACAGCCATGTTTATAAAATAACAAAACATGTTATCATTAAAAGAATATTAAATATGGATGAAACCACAGGGATATTTTATTATATGTGATGCTTATGTGATTAACCCCAATCATGAAACACATTCTTGTGTTCTAATCAATATGCGCCCTGCTTTCCAATAAGTAAACACATATGCGTGGAAGATGGGTCACCTGATGATCAGATCAGTACAGATGCTCCTCGACTTACCATGGGGCTACATCCCAATAATCCCATCGTAAGTAGAAAACGCATTTAACACACCTAACCTATAGAGCATCATAGCATATAGCATAGTCTACTTTAAGTGTGCTCAGACTACTTATATCAGCCTGCAGTTGAACAAAGTCATCTAGCACAAAGCCTATTTTATAATAAAGTGTTGAATATCTCATGAAATTTATTGAATACTGAAAGTGAAAAATAGAATGGTTGTATGGGTACCCAAAGTATTGTTTCTATTGAATACAAATCATATTTTTTAACCATTGTAAATTTGAAAAATCATAAGTTGAACCATCATTAAGTGGGTGGCCATCTGTATATCTGTTAAAATGCCCTGCCATTAGCAATCAACCAAACAGAAAGCATTCAATTCCTCTGGATTCAGGATTTCTAAAACCAGAATCCCACAGGACCAGCTTTCACAATCAGACAGGCAGACAGCTTGAGATTTTTCTCTTGCAGAAAAGAATCCATGAGAGGGTACCAGAGTTCATTTGAGGCCCACTGAGGAGGGAAGAGACATGCTGCACAGGTTTATCTCAGAAATTTATTTCACTTGGCCAGGTGTTGTTTTTTTCGCAAGGAACGGAACATGCTTTGGTTTGCTGAGGTAACTCGGGGTTCATTAGAAACACGAAAGAGTGTATTACACATCATAAAAAAAGTGCAATAGGACCTCACAAGAGCCTGGATTTAGAAAGTGACAATTTACAATAAATAAGACAACTCTTCTCTCCATTCTTGTTTTTGGGGGCTCCTGATCTCTTTCTTCCCCTGCTTCTCTCTCACTATCCTCTTCATTCTGTTCTGTCTGCACAAATAAGCTTTCTCTGACCCCATCACGTATGGCTTGGCCACCTCCACCCTGCCTTCACCACACTATCCCTTGCGATTGTCCGGCAGAGACTGAGCATGGAAGTTCCCACGTGTTCAAGATTTTAAGACATGTTCTCCTATCATGTTTATTCACAACATCTCCTGAAGAAAAGGCATTCAAGTCACATCTAATAACAAAATTCAGTACGTTTAAAAAGAAATTATGCCCCATGTAATTACTCCTTGAAACCCCAAGAGGCTTAGAATCCCAAAACATGATTTCAAAAATGTTAACCAAGAACCTACTATGTGCAATGAAGAGTTGGGCTAGGTTACTGGGAGACAAGAGGTGAGCAACAAGCTATTTTTACAGGTGTTCAGGATCTAAAAGGATAAAAATGCTCACACAACGAACTCGAACACAAGGCAGAGTTTAATGTGTAGTGGAGTGGAAAGATTAAATAGTACGGAAAAACGGGAAGAGAGAAAGCAATTCTGACTTGTATCTATAAAGTCTTTATCTGTGCATTCGTTTCAAAAGTACCTTTTAGGCTCAACTGTGAAAACAAAATATGATACTTGCGTGAAGGATCTCACTGACGGCCTGTTACACAGTCCTGGATGATAACATGCAATTTGGGGACACATGTTCATGGCATGATACAGGGCTGACATCTCTCCTGACTCTGAAATTCATTTCAATCCCGAGTTGACCAAGGCTTTCCTTAGTTATATTTAATATAAACATACTTCCCTTTGACCAACAGCATTAGGATGTAGTCAGAATAATGACAAATATAAACTATGCTGTTCATTCTAGTTAAAAATGACACACAAGGGGAAAACACTGGTGTTGTTTTTCTAACTAAATACATTTAAATCAAGAATGTATAGGAATACAAATAATTTAATCATGTGTTCAGGACTAATACCATTTCTAATTTAACCCCCTGACACAGATTCAGTCTGTAGTAATCACATCTTTAAATACAGTATCCACGCCGAAAACTAATGTCCCATGGTCTCGTGGTCAGTGATTTTTATAAACATATCACTGAAGCCTGTGAACAAGTTCTTCCTGCCATGCATCCTAATAATCAGTAAGTATGTGTTCCCCTTTGCCAACTGGAAAGTGAGGAAAAATCTGTCTGGATTCAAAGGTGTTTCCTTAGCAACTAAGCGTGCTTTTGCACCACTTATCGAAACTAATGCTTCCATCCACAAAATCATTTTCAGGGACTGTCCACTCTCATGGTTTAAATATTTACACATCTCAGCCTCAGAATGATTTATTTCTGCTTGCTTTAATTTTTTTCTGGAATGTTTCAAATGGATTTCCAAGTTCTTCTGAGAAGTTTTGTTGTTAAATTATGCAGAGCTGCTGCATTGTTTCGAAATGCCCAAGTTTGATGAGGTTATTAAAATGATGCCAATATAAATTACCATAGTAACAAGCACATAAATTCATATCCCGATTTATCCTCTAGGTGCTAAAATCTCCTACAGCTCTCGAAAGCTAGGGCACAATGCAAATCAAACATTTAGCTGCTGAGTGACTTGGAGTCCAGATATCCATCAACTCTGACTGCTGCTGAATCACTGGGAATAGTCAACAATAAATAACACAGCCCATGTTTTTAAAACTGCCCACGTGTTAAAAGGCCCAAGTGTGTGCACAGTAACTTCACCTGCACAGCGCATCTCTCTGGCTGTCATAAACAGGCTACATTCTGAGAATTGGTTGTACAAGAAAGAAAAGTCCCCACCATAGAAAATGACGTACCTCTTCCCTTGTAAATTTCTATAAGTCTTGCTCACAGCAATGACATCTTTGTCTTCTAGTAATTAATATGAATCAAAACAGAGTGAGAAGACAGACATCAAAAAAGGAGATATCACCAAGAACGAAATATATAACTAAAAATATATGTGAGGAAAACATATGAGGCATCGGGAGAATATGCTTTATCTTGTCCTCATTTGACAGGCACATAAATCTCTTGTTGCTTCCCTCATCCGAAACCAAGAGCTAAAAATATGAGGTGGCACCTGTGTTCTTAAACAGTGTTTTATGATGACAACAGCTTTCAAGGGAACAGTGTATTTTTGGTGGAGCATACTGTGCTGTTCTTAAGGACAACAGAAAACTTAGGAAGATCTAGATTTCATTTCAATTGGAAACCTTTTTTTAGAGCATATCTTAAATTAAGTCTTCTTTGTATGTGATTATAAATAAAGTTATAATATATAAATTATCCACTTGAATGTCCCTTGCCCCAGAATTTGTTCTTCAATTGCCTTCCAAAAATGGAAGCTCAAAATGTCAGACACTCTTTGTTCTAAAACACACACAAGTTCTTGAATCTTCTAGGCATGGATTTAATCTAAAAAAAAATAATTAACTTTATTCCTATCAATATTTAGAAGAAAAGACACTAAGGGAATAGGCTACATAAAGGATTCATTCATTCATCTAATATTTTTAGTGCCCTGATATATATCTCTTCTAGACATTGGGGATACAGAAGTACACAAGCCCCAGTTTCTGCCCTCATGATGCTCAGACTCTTATAGAAATAGGGAAAGCAGCCAGGAAGCTGTTATTTAATTCAGGCAAGAGACGTGATGGTGGTCTGGACCAGGCAGCATCGATGTAGTGAGCAGTGATCAGTTTCTAGTTATTTAAAGGTAGAGCTGACGGGATTTACTGATAGAAATTGTGGGTTATAAGAAAAAGAGAGGGGTCAAAGACAATTTCAAAGATTTTGGTCTAAGCGACCGCATGAATGATGGTGCCATTGAATGAGACAATGAAAAGTGTGACAGTTGCCCTGGGAAGATGAGGATTAATTTTGTATACGTTCAATTTCCAATAGAAATCCAATGTCCAATAGAAGATGTCAAGTAGAAACGTGGACATATTACTCCAGAGTCAGAGGAAAGACTCAAGCTGGAGACACACATCGAGAGGCGTCCTTACACAGACGATATATTTAAAGCCACGCGACTCAATGGGAATGTAGAAGGAGAAGAGGTCCAAGAGTAAACCTGGGGACTCTCTGGCATTGAGATTTGGGAAAATAAAGAGAAACTAATAAAGAGAAATGAGGAGGGATCCGAGAGCCAGAAGAGTTGCAGGAAGCTGGCACTGGGGAGATGTGCTGATGGCTGCAGCAAGACGCATCGCCACAGTCCTGGCACGGGTGGACGTGTGCAGGAGACAGCGCACAGCAAAGGCAACTGCCTTGCAAACAGAGTCTCAGGCAGATAATCACACGTTCTGTGAACCATGTCATGAAGAGGTATCAAAACAGCAAGAACAAAGAAAAAAAAAAACAATCAGATCTCAGCCGGCTACACCAGCTTCCCTGGTATACACCTCTGTACCACTTGTGAACGTAGTCTGTCCTTAAAAATATGGCACATGTGATGGAATAATATTTTTGACACAAGAGCTCATGTATTAAACGTTGTCCTGGGATTCTTCTTCCCGTGCCGGAAATGGCTAGAGTATTACATGTTTATTGCTTCAGGAATGACAGGACATGACGGAAAGAGAAAAAACAAGAGCTTTTTGATTTTTGGTTTTCAAACAATGGAAGAAGAGGTAACATTTCCAAATTCTTTTTATGAGGCCAGTATTATCCTGATATCAAAGCCAGACAAAAACACTACAAGAAAAGAAAACCATGGGCCAATATCCCTGATAAACATAGACGCAAAAATCCCCAACAAAATACTAGCAGATCACGTTCAGCAGCACATTAAAAGGATAACTCACTATGAATGACCAAGTGGGATTTATTCCTGAAGTGCAAAGAGGTGTCAACATATGCAAATCAATTCATGTAATACACCACATAATAAAAATCACACGATCATCTCAGAAGATGCAGAAAAAATATTTGACAAAATTTGACACACCTTTATGATTAAAAACACTCAACAAAATAGGTATAGAAGGAATTTACTTCAACATGAGAGAGGCTGTATGTGAAAAGCCTGCAACTAACATCATATTCAGTGGGAAAAACTTAAAGTTTTCCTGTTAGATTCAGAGCAAGGCAAGGATGGCCATTCTCACCACTTCCACTCAAAATGGTACTGGAAGCCCCAAACAGTGCCATTAGTCAGTAAAGAGAAACAAGAAACGTACAAATCAAAAAGGAAGAAGTAAAATGGCCTCTGTTTGCAAATGACATGATTTTACATGTAGAAAACCTTAAAGACTCCACACACGCACACATACACACACACACACACAAAAAGTACCTGTTAGATGAATAAACAGAATCAGTTTTAGTAAAGTTGCAGGATACAAAATGAGCAGATAAAAACATCAGTTCCACTTCTACATACTAACAACAAATTATCCAAAAAGAAAATTAAGGAGAGAATACCATTTACAGTAGCACCCACAAAGAATAAAATTCTTAGGGGTAAATTTACACAAGGTGGTGAAAAACGTGTGCACTGAAAACTACAAGGTATCAGTGAAAGATACTGAAGAAGACTTTTCCTATTTGCGAACTAGGAACAACCTTTCATTCGCTTGGAGAGCGACTGTGAAGATTTTATACAAAGGTACTTATGGGGACTTCGGTCCCTGAAATACAGTAAGTGCATAATTATCGTCAGCTACTCTTCCAACCCAGGTCTTTTCACCCAACCTCACTTTTCGCCGGTGCGAACGATGGGGAGCGCACTTCAATGAGCAGACACAAAATCTACCGTAGTCTAACCTTTCCCTCCCCTTTTAGAAGTGCCCCACAACACGCTTCAAGCAAACACGGAAATACTGGTGGAGAAAAAGCAGCATCATAGAGCTCATGGGACAAAGTGCTGCCTCCTTTGGGTTATACTTGCCTGCAGCTGAGATGCAGGTGAAAACACAAGTCTTCTGGAAAAATCATCTTTTTTTTCTTGGTAAAAAGATCAAGATCATGACTTGAATGCAGAGGAAAGCAGTGGGCTGAGAGCTGTCGGGACAGGTGTTCTACTGGGAGGCAGCCTTGAAGTTTTTGAGGCAGGGATAGGCTTTCACTACATAGGGCTGGAGGGGGAATGGGCTTAAACACAGAAGGACTGGGCTTTGGCTTTTGTCATAAACATTTCCCTTTTGATGTGGCGTAGGCTAGGATATTCTCTCCCTGTTCCCAGGCAGTGTTGTTCGTCACCCAGGTCCTGTGTCAGAGCCCAGAGCAGCACACCGCGATCTCTGCCTGAGTAATGGCTGCATCCACACTCCCAACATTGGGGAGGAAAATAGATTTGAACTTGTGAAACAGGACAGAGTGATCATCTTCCCGGGTGATAAGGAAGGAGGGCCTTGACCAAGGTCATCATTGGTGGCAAGAGCCTGTGTTTGCTTCCATTCTGCAGGGACTTCGCTTTTCCCCTTCTCCCAGGGAACGAACATCCTCACTCATGTCGGCAGCTGACATTGTCATTTAATGCCAGCACCTGAGAAGGGGGCCTGAGCAGCAGTATTTTAAAGGTAGAAGTCCCCCTGCCTAAAATCCAGTTCCCACCTGTTCACATTAGGAGGGAATAAAAAAAGATGCCTTCAGTCTGAGAAAAGTAGACATTTTTCAAACTATAAATGGAAACTAGGGTAAGATTTTAAATAGCTCCCGGAAAGAGAAAGTGAATACACTTCCACTTGCAAGTAACTAGGAGCAGATCTGATCAATGCAGGAGGTTGGAAAGGTTTGGAACTTCCTTTTGCAACAACCGACTAGAGAAACTTTGGGGAGTGTTTTCTTCCACCTGGGTCCCTAGAGCCTCCTCTTCTGTGGCCTGTTCTCCAGTCTTCCTCTTTATTTTCGGAGCCACCTGATGTTCTTCCATTTACCTTTCTTATTGCTTAAAATAGCCAGAGATGATTTCTGTTGCTTGAAGCAAAGACGCTTAACGTTTAGGGCAAGTACATCCATCATCTGGTCAAAATAAATATCCCTCCAAGTCCTAGATGTTTATTAGACATTTCCAGGCTCAAAGACATCATGGAATGATAGGAAATTAAATTACAGTGCTAATAAACTGACCCCCAAATCCTGAAAAGCAAACGCAAAACGAGCACAGAAGCCATTGCATTCTCACATGCCACCGACAGACATGAGTTGGCTCTGGCTACGTCCCAGTGGTGTGTACTGTTCCAGAAGGCTCATGGTCCCAGTTCTCACTGGCTAAGGTGTATCTCCATCTCAACAGGGAGCCAGGATTAGCCACAGGATTTTGGGGGGGAGATGGGATATCTTCGTTTCCTCTTCGTGGCATCATTCGCTAGGCTGTCGGATGGTTCTTTTCCTTCGTCGTCTTGAGTTGCCCACACGCACGCACTAATGAGTACTCCAAGGGAAACGCCTCCGCAGACCTCCCGGCTTCCCTCTCTCTCAGCATTTTTCTCTTTCGTAGCTGATATTGCGAACTCCAGCCAGGTGGTCTCCCGGGACTCTCGGCCCCATCTCCTCCAGCCAGAAAGTCCACAGACTTCACCCAGCACTGTGGCCTGAAATCACTCCGGAAGCACTGAGTGTGATCATAGCTTTCATCTCATTTGTTTCTGCCTTTCGGGGATCCCTCTCTTCTGATGTACAACATTTTGAAAAAAAAATTCCTTCATATTTCTGTCTATTTTATTGTATTTGTCATTTTAGGTGAGAAGGTAAATCCAGTCTTGATTATTCCATTTTGTTCAAAAATGAAAGTTTAGTTAATTCCTGTCGTTGTGTAATATTCCATCATGCTGTTTCCAGTTTGGGCTATTATTCACAAATCTGCTCCAAAAAGTCATGCACATATCTTGTGGTGGGCATATGCATTCATTTCTGTTGGGTGTACACCTAGAGTATAATTGCTGTGTTATGAGGTAAGTGCACTGCCAAAAGTAATTCTGCCTCCAAAGTGGTTGCATCTCAACATGCGATTGACTTCAGCTCAGCAGGAGTGTTTATTACGGAAAGGCTATTTTTTTTCCTGACTTTCAACTGCAGCGGTCATTGTTCTTGGTAAAATATCGTCTATCACAGCTATTAGTCTTTGCCGACTGCAGAGTAGCGTGAACACCATCCATCCTGATTGGGCCAGAGGAGGAAAGCCTGCCAACCGTCCTTCACTACCTCCTCTCACTGGAAATCCTGATCTCTCTGCCTGAGTGTCTGATCCTTTCCTCGTCACTTTATTTCGAGTTTCTATCCTATTTCTGTACCTCCAAACATACATTCTCATGGCCTCTGCTTTGCTACAAAGAATAAAATTCTTTGGAAAAAAAAAATAAAGGAAGAGAACAAAAATCTGCAGGTGCATAGTGTTTGGGTTTCAATCTTTACAAGTTCCCTAATTTGTAAAACTCTCTGTGGAAACTCTAATAGCCCTCTCCCAAATGGCCCAGAGTTTATGTATGTGGGGCACTCACTACTCTCTGGGGATTTGCATTTCCAGGAAGGGCACCGCATGCGCCCACCTGCACCATTAAGTCACATGTAATGGAACCAAGTGTGCTTTTGCTGGCTCGCCCATTGCACTGTTGGCCGAGAGCAGGGGACCTTAATTGGTTCTAAAACAGTCAAATGGAGGGCATACTACGTCTTCTCCCTCAGGGACCAATCTCAGCACTTTCCCAGAACCACGGAAATGCTCCTTGGGGTGAAATAAACGTTAGCAGAAAAATCTAAATATTCCCTCCAAAGAGCTCAAATTCATCTTTGTTTCTCTAATGTTTCAAAGAGAAAAATGACACTCTGGTTTTTCTGAGACTCAAATATGCTAAAATATGTCAATACTTTGATCTTAGCAGAAAGAATGTTGGTGTGTGTTTGCTTGTTTTTATTGCTTAAGCAGAGCTGTGAAAATTACCGCGAGGTTGGCCCTGAAGTATAAGATGCCGAGTGTCTGTGGACTATGGGACATTACCTTCTGCAGGGAGCTTGGTGGCTGCAAATTCGACACCAGCCTAGGCAGGCTGGGGGGTGGAGTGAAATTATAGACACAAGCTCATGGTATTTCTAAGAAAACAGAAATAACATCGAGGTCTCCTGAAGACAAAATTATAAGCAGGTCTGTACATTAGCCACTGGTCTCTTATGGGTTCTACCCAAAAAAATAATAATGATTTTTAAATAGGCATTAGAGGCATTAGAGAACTCTCTCTCTCTCTTTGTCTGTCTCTCTCTCTCTCATACCCATCTATCTACCTATCCCTCCCTTCTCTCTCCCTCTACAAACGTTGTCAATCAAAAGGCAGAATATTTTAAATTATGCTAGAATGCTAAAAATAAGGCCAGATGCTCACATATTGCATGTTTTTCAGGGGACTGTGGATCCAATGTGCAGACAAGACATTGTTTGCTGTCAACACTGCAGATGTTGAATAAGAAATAGGAGAAGCAGATGTTACTTGACCAAAGGACTTTTCCATGACTGGCATGTTCCTATCTGACAGTGGCCCTGAGTGACCCTAATGACAGGAGATGAGCAGCTCAGACAGGCATCAAGTGCCGCTGGTGCGTGTGGATCAAGAGGGCAGAGCGATTGTGAGTTGTAGGGGAAAGATGCGGAGAATCCTCTGAGGTCAGCACAGCCGCCCAGTTGGCCATGAAAGGACAGTGCTTTAGGACAGAGCATCTTCCAAGGAGGGTCTGGCAGGGGGAGAGGGGCACAGCAGCTACAGATCTGCCTTCCAGGGAGGATGTCCCTTCTTGTGGCTGGACACCCATTCCCACAGGAAAACCGGGCCGCTTCCACCACATCTCCATTGCTGTTGCTACCCACGCTTCCACCAGCCTCATTGTGGAGCCGTTAGCTTGTCACTTCTTCCTGCCCTGCAGCCACTGGGCCTCGCTAGAAGCAGGGAGCTGAGGGCTCAACACGCGAGGTAAGTCGATCGTCTGGCAGGTTCTAATGCAGGGGCAGCCAGCTTCCATGCTGAGCTCAGAGGGTGCCTGAGAACTTCCAAGGCTCCAAAGTGAGCTCGAGGAAGGGAATTGCCTTAACCAACCTACCCCCATTTAAAATGCTAATCAGGGTCTGTTCTACCACAGTCCCTAAGGAGACAAGCCCCCCAAGCTGCACAACCCACGATCAGCGTGCAGTCAGGGCTGTCCGTTAGTAGATTTATATTTGTGCATTCCCCAGCATGTTCTCAGCGGTGAGTGTGGCTACGCGTAGAGCACTCGCTATGTCTGTCTACTTGCTCTCGATCCTAACTACAATGGAGGTTGGGTAGTTCTCATCCAGAATGTTTAGGACCAGAAGTGTTTCAGATTTCAGATATTTTTTTTCAGATTTTGGAATATCCAATATACGCAATGAGTTATCCTGGGGATGGGACCCAAGTCTAAACACAGAATTCATTTATGTGTCATATACACCTCTTCTGCATAGCCTGAAGGTAATTTTACATAGTGTTTTTCATAATTTTGTGCTTGAAACAAAGCTTGTGTACATTGAGCTATCAGAAAGCAAAGGTGTCACTATCTCAGTCACCCATGTGGGCAATCTGCGATTTTTGGGCGTCACCATCATTCCTGACTCTGAATTAATACGCTACCAGTAAGCAATCATTTTCTTACAACTTATTCATATATAAGCACTTAGTGAAAAATATGACATACCATTAACACAGCGAAAAGATAATGTGCTCGGGGTAACCAAGCAGAACAGTGGCGTCGCCGGGACACCTGCATCAGCTGTTAAACAGCAGCAACAGCGACAATGGCCGGCTCTCGGCCTGTGCTGACAGATCCGCACGCAGTGCATGCTGAGATCTCCGTTGTTAGTTTTATGCAGTGTTTCTCTGTTTTTCCTTAACTTCCCTCCATCACTTTCAGCACAGATTTAAACAGTGAATCCCTCTGTCCCTGCAGGTCATACATGGTGGCCATTGCAAGACCACGCTCTTCTGCAGGACGTTGCACACCTACACCCCTGTCTAGGTTTTTCTAACAGCTCGAATTTCTGTGCTTTTCCTTATCACTGATAACCATGGTGATATCTGAACACCTTTTTCATGTTTTCAACAGTATCTTTGCATCCCTGAGCAGAGAATAAGAAAAAGAAAAAACACAACGCGTAACGCACATAGGTCTTGGCCCCATGTGGGGTGTCGTGGGGAACCCACCACTGGCGTGTCCAGCCTGCACTCTGCCACATTATCACCGCTGTGGGTGTGCTTGCATGGCAGGATCTGGACATGCGTGGAAAAGATATATTGCAGCCGAGGGGGGCTGTGGGAGGAGTTGATTTTTTTCCTTGCCAATGTTCAATAAACTCTGTATTGTGCACCTGTATTTTGACTATGACCTGTCACAGGAGGTCAGGCGTGGAATTTTCCACTCGTGGCATCATGTCAGCATTTTAAAGTTTTAGATTTTGGAGCGTTCCAGATTTTGGCTTTTCGAAGGAGGGATGCTCAGCCTGTAGAGACAGAGGTAGACCAGCTGTCAATGGAGTGAAGTACATATTTAAGTAATGGAGATTCCAAAGCTGCAATAATGAAGGACCTCCGCGTGGAGACCAGGGAGAAGGCAGACCTCACTGCACTGCCGGGCTGGCCACGCGGGACAAGTCAGCGCTGTCTGGACCGTGCTGCAGGAGGCACAGCTGCACAGAGCATGCTGTGCCGTGCTAAACCTCACGGTGTGTCCTGGAAGGCACCTAAAATACATGGTGGCCAGAGACACAAAGGGGCCACTAACCCTTTTATAACCCCAGTTTGTAACCCCAGCCATATAGGTGTTTCTCTGACATCCTACCTACCCTCTGACAGGTACGGAGCTGCTTCCCTGACTGTGAGCTCCGTGAGGACAGGGGCCACCGTGGCTGAACGGAGATGGAGAGTCCCCAAGACTTGGTGCAGGGAGGCATTGCTATAGGTATTTGGTGACAGACCTCTCCCTAAACAGCTATAGATGAATTAGTGGCAATATCAAGACATGACAGGGACATGTGAGTTCCGAGGAGAGAGAGTGGGTGGGTGGAAGCCAACTGGAGATTCTGAGCATCAAAGCTATTATCATGGGTCCCTTTTCGGTCAATCCTTAGAACCACGAGCTGGGTGGCCAGTGTTCCCCAAACTGTAAAATGAGCTGCCTGACCCCCAAGTAGCACATGTCAAACGGTGGTGGATTTGATCCTGCTGCATTAGCTCGTCACCCTCTTAGTGCCGATACGAGAGGTGTCAAGGGCAGCGTTGGACAGAGCAGGGCACCCCCGTCGCCATTCACAGTGCCTTTGTGCTCCACCCCGCTGGCACCAGCTCTGGGGGTGGGTCCTCACCTGACCAATCAGAACATCCCATCTCCCTGGGCGTCGTGATTGGCTCTGGGTGGTCATGTGACCCAAGCTGAGCCAGAGCGGTTCCATCTGGATTGTCTCCCCGAACCGTCAGTGAGCACTAAGTACATCAGACACCAAAAAATCCCTGACACGGAAATCAGGAGTGTTACAGTAGGCCCGCGTCCCGATAATGTTTAAAGGGTAAGGGCATTTCAATTAGCCTATCAGTAGTTCATCCTTAAGCTGGTTTCTACCAAACACTTTACATTATGTTAACAATTTTTTTTTTATTTTTTAATTCAGGACATTATGGGGTACTAACATTTTGGTTACATGTAATGCATAAAGATACAATGTTGATGAAGTAACTGGTGTTTGAGGTGGGTGGACTTTGGATTTAGCCTGAAATGCTAGCAATTGATGATCTACTTACAGAACCATTTCACCTCCATGGACACCTCACAATTCACAAACAGTGGGCACAAGGAAGGATAATGTGTGATGGGAAAAGTTACTCTAATTTAATACGTATTAGGTCATAGTAGGTCGAATTATTAATTCTGGGGAGATAAAGAGATTGTGGGAAATCTCTAAACATTTGCCCTAAGGAAAAAAATTTAGCAAAATATACACATATATATACCCTCAGTGGGATAAAGCTGTTGAATTTCTGATAAATCACACGTGCAAACCCTTCCCCCTTTTCACTGGTATTCATCAGAATTGAGCAATCATGGTGTTGACTCAAAAGAAAATGACATTTTTCAGCATCCCCTTTTCACACAAAGGAGAGGAGTACTGCCGCTCTGCGTGGAATACAGCACTGGTCGGCACCAAGGGGGCGCCTCACACCCGAGATGCGGCTAAAGGAGGGACAGTGACTCTGCAGGCCCCTCCCATCCAGAGCAGGACAGATGGGATGTGTCAAGAAGACCTACAGATATATTTCAAACCAGCAGCCCGCTGCCTTACTTTCCTGTTTTTTCCTTAATTAAATAATAAGTTCCTGGAGCTTGACACAAACCCAAAACTAGCAATAACTCATCTGAGGAGTGACATTCTCCCTCCTCCTGCCGGGAACTGTCACATCACAACTATTCAAAGAACAGACAAAACACCTCCTGGACCCATGGCTTCACCCCTACAAGGACAGAAGGTCTGAGTGAATGGGGAAGAAGAGTGTTTGCTCTTCCCTCTCTTTTTCTTTTAAACTGCGTGTTCAAGTCCCCTCACCCACCCGCCCACCTAAAGTCCTCTCCCATCTATAAACTTTGGGACAAATAGATACTTTCCATTCCATTTTAATAACACTCTTTTATATTCCTGTTCTTGCAGAATTTAAAACAGTGGGCAGACAATAAACATGATATCTCCAGGCCAAGCTATGGCTCTACTCCAAAGAGAGAAAACGGTTTCTTAAATTGCTTCAACAGTTTATTTATTTTCATAATAGAGAAAAACAATACCAAGAGAACTATTCGTCTGACTCTTGGACATCCTGTTTCTTCCCTATAAAGGCTGCATTTTTTTTTCGGATTTCAGTTTGGATTACAAGGAAGCCCCAAATTACTTTCCAGTTTCATCTTCCAACCCCTGTTTGTAATGGGCATTTGGCTCCTCTCTCTGCCTCCGCCACCTCACCTTCTCCAAGCAGCACATCGTTCCCTACCCCACTCTCCCCATATCTGCTTCCACTGGTGCAGACCCAACTCCAGACTGCAGGGAAGGCCCCGGGTCTAGACCTGACCAATCGAGGCGCCTCGCTGTGTCGGCCACAGTAATCATTTCAGGGACGCGTGCACATCACCATGGGACCCACCCGAGCCTCTCACTGGCCTGTTGGGGAAAGACGCTTCTTCTCCCCTCGGGTTTCTTAGCTTCCAGGATGGAAGTTGCTGCTGCTGGAGGCCTTCTTGGCCACCACCTGGGGAAGGCCTATCGGAGAAAGAGACCGATACAGAAGAGAGGAGCAACAAACAGATGGATGCTGAAGGACACCGTCTGAGTCCTGGACCCAATCAGTCTACCTCCGTTCTCTTCACCAACACGCAACCCGACCTGAGTTGGGTCTCCGTCACTCGCAGCCAAGGGAGTCCTGATAACCGCACTCATCACATACCGCACCCCATCCCCATCATACTTTCCTCCCTGTCCACGCCCTCGTGCTCCTGTGCCTTTAAACCCACTGTCCCTGCTCCTGAAACACGCTTTTGCTTCCCTGTCTGGTGAATTCTCAGCCATTCTTCGAGTCGTGCTTGCTTTTCACGCTCCCCCCACATGGGCCAGTGGGACCCCTCTCCAGGAACCCCAAGGCCTTGCCCAATCCCAGTGGACAGCGAGCCACTTACGGGGTGGGGCTGTCAGACTCATCTTCATAGGCGCAGCCCCTGCGGTCCTGGACTCGGTGGCCCCTCCGGTCCTGGACTCGATGGCCAGTTGCTAAGCAGCACAGAAGCCGCCACATCACTTTCTCCGCAGCTCATTCTTCCCGGATCCTGACTGCAAGACATCCTCCCCCTTCTCCCGGCCTCTTCCTTGTCCTTCATCTTCCTGACCTTCATCATGGAGCGGGCGGAGTCCACGGCTCTTTGTCAGACCTGTCAGTGCGTGGGTGGCAGCGATGTCCAGCCCCGTGGCAACAGCCGCACGGGAGCAAACACTGTTGACGCTCTTACCTTTCCCTTCTCTTCTGACTCCACCGCACCGCGGTTGTAAGAGCCTCCTCGCGACCTCCCCAGCGTTTGACGGCAACAATGGCAAAGGAAGCATAAAGGAGCAGACATCCTTTTTCACTGATTCCAAGGATAAATCACACCAAACTTTCCAACGTAATCGTGCTTTGCTCTTATGAATCCGCTTTCAGAGATTCCTGTGTGTCAGGCTCAGTCTTATAAGAGACGCTGAGGCACGGTAATAAAAAAAAATTAACATGTGGTCCCAGGCTGAATGAGCTCACACTCTCAGTGCAGAAACGGACATTGAACATTAGTTACCTGCATAAGGAGCTTCCCATTCCAGCAGCACCGAGTTTGGCAGCTCTGTTCTGGGAAGAATACAGTCCATCACGGTTTCTTTGCGGTTAATGGCCCAATGTGCGTGTGTTGGGGGTGGGGGAGGCTGGGAAAGGTGAGAGCCCCAAAAAGAGATTTGGGCCTCATCTCTCAGAGGCTTAGAGAGACCCAGTATAAGTCTCAGTGTCTATTAAAATTTAAAGAAGCCAACAAAAGTTGTGTAATATTTTAATGATTAAGTTTAACAAAGTAATGTGTTTAATTATTGCGTTTTTTAAAAAAACAAATACTCCCAAATATAATGATGGTCTTTTGAGATAAAGTTCAATGATTACTCGGGGGCCTTACGTGAGTTTTATAGCTGGTTGAATGTCCCCTCTCCAACCCTCCTTCTCCCCCTCCTTGATAACCCGCTCCGGACACTTGAGTGGCCTAGCCAAGACTCCCACTGAGTCATCCTTGCCAAATATATGCCATCTTAAAAATGCTGATCAAACCAGAATCTAAAAGAAAATAAATTATCTTTAAGTTAAAACTGTAGCATCTTTACCCAGAACAGGAAGGCCACAGAACACACTGTTTTTGTAAATACCTGTCCATGACTGATGAATCACAGGGACCCTGGGTCTCCTCTCTGTTACACAGAGGTGGGAGGGGAACGAATAATCATCATGTGACCACTGCATCACCCCGTGGTCCTGCACGGCCTGTGGGTTCAGGAGCACCCCTGGAAGCAGTCAACAGTGAATCGTTTATATTAACAGCTACTGCAAAGCATTTCCCAGAGGCTGTTTCATGGGAGACATCTAGTGCTTCTCCAATTTTGTCCAAGACTCATGTCAGGGACCAAATTCAACATCAAAATGAAGGGCATTTTCTTTTTCCTTTTCCAAATATAAAGATTTGATCACACGCAGAGCCAGTCCACACTGAGAACCGCGATGTCAATCCTTGCCGCCTAGTTTTAGCTGTAAGCTTACAAGATAAGACTCTTACTTGCTATCGTCTTCCAGTCTAACATAAACGCAAGGGGTGGGTTCTCCCCATCACCAAGCGCAGGCACTCTGAGAGTCAGTCCTTGGCTAGAATTCGCCACGTCCTGCCTCAGAAGTCACAGGGAGGTGGGGATGCCCCGTAAGTGCCTAATTGTCTTGCTTTGTTTCTAAAATGCTACTTAAGGACATACACACTTCTGTGTCTAGTGAAGCAAGACCTTACTAGGAAGCCAAAACAATGACACCTTCCAAAGAAATGCGTTGAGGTCATTCGGACCTTTCTCACAAAGCCTGCGCACATCGAAACGCACCCATTCAGCACCTTGTACCCTCACGCTCCTCTCTTCCCTCCCTGAGACGACACCTCGGCAACAGAGAGAATGTTTTGGGATAATTGTTAACCGATTGACCAAATGCAGATGGAAAATTTGCATGTTAATGTGTATCGTCTAGCAATTAAAAAAAAGGAAGCGCTTTCAAGAACAATCACAAAAGCATGCTCACGTTGCCTGACTACTGCAGGCAACACAGCAGTCTGCCTGGGCTCTCTGGCGGTGATGAGGGTCGGACTGCCGTTTCAAATGCCATCACTCATGCAGATCCTGCCTCACGAAGCTCTTCAAAGTGTTCTTACCTTCCTCACCCTCCTTTTGTGAGTGGTTGATGAGTAAGGGGAGGAGAAAGGAGCAAGAGAAGAAGCTACTTAAATGGCCCTGAATGTTTTCAGATCCGAGAGCTTAAAGCACGCTTCCCTGGGAGAGTTGGAATAATGTGCAGCACACACACAAGTGTGCTCACACACACGCACACACACCCAGGCTCTTCTGTGCTATCCTCCTGGGACATCCTCCATCACCCCAACGCTGCCCATGGCCCCCACCACTAAGCACCCGCCTCCATCGCAGGTCCTTCTACCGACAGCAAACCCCCGCAGCACAGAGACGGCAAACCAGCTCTCTAGCCCACCGTCCAGTGTGGAGACAGAGAATTTTGCCAGCGCATGCCGGCTGCACGTGACTTTATGCTTGCTGTGCCCTCCGTCTGGACCACTTGCTCCTTCATCTCCTGCGGTACCAGTTCAAACACCCTTACTTAATTTTCCTCCTTAAAACCTACCACTTAATACACCACATTATACTTACAAACTTGCTTGCTCTCTCTCTACCCCCCGCTAGAACGTAAGTTCACAGAAAGCAGGGACTGTGTCCACTGCAGTCGTCCCGGACCATTTTACGATTGTGATCCTCAAACTTCAGCATGTATCGTAATCTCCTGGAAGCTTTGTTAAAACAGAGATTGCCACCCCCACTCCTAGATTGCTGATACAGTAGGTCTGGGGTGGTACTCAAGAATTTGTGTTTCTAGCAAGTTCCCTGGTGGTGCTGATGCTTCTGGTCTAGGAATCACACTCTGAGAACCACTGCTTGAACAGTTCTTGGCGCATAAAGGGTGCTCAATAAATATTTATAAAATGAATAAGTGAATGAAGTGCTTATGGTGTCTCCTGATTATCGACAAACCTCCGTGGACACACCCAAGAAATGATCACTCTCTTAGGCAGCACACCCTCGCCCAGGGCCTCTTTCCCACGGAGCACAGCTCACATCTGGCTCAGGAGACCAGGGCTCCCCTCCCAGGGCCCTGGGGAAGCCTTTCCTCCGCGGAGGTGCCTGTCACCGCAGCTACGGCAAATCATCCTTACTGCAGATGTTATGGCTGAGTTTAGGCTTTTTATGCCATCATCAAAGTTCCCCTCAAGGAGGACTTTCTCTTTTATGTTCAAGGAGGAATATCATCACCCTGCTCGTAATAATGAAAAACAAGAAACATCTTAAATATCCAACAACAGAGAAATAAGTGATGGTATAGCCATATGCCAGAATATCACTGAGCCATAAAAATTATGTTTACACAGATTGTTTTAATAGCCACAGTAAAATGGTTTTTATATAATACTATAAAGAATAAGGCTGGAATGATATTCTCCTTGGAAGCTCGCTCCAGCTGGGGTAGGTGTGAGAGACTTTGCTCTGCAACCCCCCGGGCAGCACCACAGACGCAGCGACCTTTGCAGCCACTAACACGAGTGTTTTGCGGGTTTCATTTTGTAACTGGAGGATGCTGTTTGGGAGGATGCAAGGAAGGCAGCGAGAGACGGCACGGTGAGGGAGGGGGGTGGCCTCGCAGGCATTCCCCGCCTACCTCTGGACTGGAGTTTGTTTCTCTCTCTAGAGGAGAGAGGACCCATTTTATAATAATACAGAAATAATAACTAACAGCTATTAGCACTAACCATGTGCTGGACATAGGTCCTAAGATATATGCATAGATTAATTACACTCCATTTATTCAGGAATCCAATTACGTCAAGAAAACCAATGGACCAGGTTTCATTAAACACTTTGTGTAGCTGTGACATCAAACAGGGCTGCTGTGAATCAGATACATTCGTGCGGATGTGCTCGTTAAAAAAACAAAGATTCCTCTAATGTGAAGTTAACATTCTGATGGAGGAAAAGAGACAATAAGTAGGCAAATTATAAGGGATATTAGAAAGCAACAGGTGCTACATAAAATAGGAAGAAAGGCAGGAGAGGGGTAGAGATAGCATTCATGTGATTTTAAATAACGGGTAGAGAAGAACCTAATGGAAAAGTCGACATTTAGCAAAGACTTGATTTTGCCGAGGGAATGTGTTGGTTTGTAAAGGGGATGTCCAATTTCAAGACTCTGACATTGAAGAAGCTCTCATGTGTCCCAGAAAAGGTTGGGGGCCGGCAAAGGTGGCGTGGATTCATTTAGAAAGAGGACAGGTGGGGGGGGCCAGAGGTAAGGCACCGCCGAGATTCACAGAAAAAAAAAGAAAAACTAGAGATCTTTCGCAGCGGCTCAGTTCTTCCGCAGATGGGCAGAGACCAGGATCCGTGCAGTCTGGGCGTGAATCTAAATGTGATCGTTGCCTGTGGCAACAGAGTTGTGAGGGCTAAGTGTGTGTGCGTGTCCTGTGTGTGTGCGTGTTTGTGCCGTAACCTCGCCATACTAACCTGGACATTAGAAAACCATACAAGTAATGATGCCTTCCCCCAAAACAAATTATAGTTCTTATCTATGGGAGGCAGGATTATGGCTTCTATTTTGTTTTATACTAGTTTTCTAAACAATCTGCATGTTATGTTAAGGACTTACTCTCTGAGAGCGGTTTTCAGAGAGGCCACATGGCAAAATAAAAACTGTTAGTCTTACTGAGGCACAGATCGTGGCTCTGCTACTTAACAGCTGAATCACCATCAGCAGCAGCATTTTCCACCTCTGTAATAAAGGGAGCTATTTAAGGACGAAATGAGATAATATCTGTGTATCAGTCAAGGATATTTTTGGCTATTGGTGATAAAACTACACAGCAGTAGCTTAAATAACAAATAGGTTTATTTTCCTTGTATAGTAAGGCATCTAGGAACAGATGACTTTAGCATTGGCTCAGGGGCTCAATGATGTCTGGACCAAGAGTTTTGCTGTTTTGGCCCTTTGACTCATGGTCATAAGGTGGCTGCTGCAGCTCCAGCCATCACCGCTTTGTTCAAGACAAGAAGAAGGAGGAAGACAGAAGAATAGGGAATTATCAACAAACCAAATGCTTTATGAAACCCCCACAGAGAATTCTACTTCTATCTCATTGTCTGTAGTTTGGCCACTGTAACTATAAGATGTTCAAAGAGAAGGGATTTAGACAATGAAAGTTATATTATCCAATAACCACTTTTTTACACTCTGAAAACACAAGCCCTATGCCTGACACACAGGAGACAATCTGTAAATGCTGGCTATTCCTATTATCAAACTTTTTTTAGTTACCTTTACTTTTAAGAAAGACAGTTCCATGCTTTAGGAACAGTTGCCTCCATTAAAGCATCCCCAAGGCAGCTGGTTCCGATTATTGCCTTTCCAGTCATCAATAATTAATAATAGGTTTTGTTCAACCTGCTCACACTCTAGTTTTCATCAGCTGAAGCCATTTTCCCCCACCCATGCCCAGCTGCACTGATTATTTGGGGTTAACTTGTTAGGAGCCAAATCCTCTAGGAGATTCAATCCAAAAAAAAAAAAAACAAATCCCACGACTAAAGCAGCCTGTGGGTCCATAGTCAGCAGGTCTGTCCACATCTCACCGTGTCCATGGGCACAGCCTCGTCCACACCACCACCCCTTATCCGGACAGGGTAAGACCCCCCAGTTGCCCCAGACCCTCTCGCGCCCCTGCCAGAGCACGCCCCTTACAGGTGAGTCAGACCTTGCCACCCACTCTCCCACTTAAAAGTCTCCCGCACACGCATTTGGAGTAGGATTTGCCAGATTGCGATCTGACCTCATCTGTCCCGCTTCCTCTGCCTCCCCGTGACAGTCACGGGGGTTACTTACTGGAGGCAAAGCAACACTCGGCCTTCCAGAGAAGGGATCTTGCTCTCGGACACCTTCCCGTCAGCACGTGCAAAATCCTAACTGAGCACCCAGACTTGGCGAGCATCGCTGATCAACTTTGCGAAGAAAGCAAAATTTGAGGAGAAAGTTTGTTTTTGGCCATTTTGGGAAGACACGTGTGAGTCGCAGGTAGGATGGCGGTGGCAGCTGCCAGCGCACGCAGCACTTGGAGCCACCGAGCTGTGACGCTTCTGAGCAATTCATCAGTCTTGGCAGCAAGACCCTGATGTGGATTTAGCAGGGAGCTCGGGGGAGGCGAGAAAGATGCTCTCGCGCCTTCGCCTCGGCGTCTGTCTCTTCTCCAGATGCCTGGCAAGGAGCGCCTGTCCCCTTAGGTGACAAGGATGCTGCTCCTGGGTGGAGAGCTGGATTGTGAGCAGATTCGAGAACTCACATTACCATGCCTGAACTGGCAAAGATGTGAAAAACTGGAACCCATGCGTGTCGCTGGTGTAAAGGTAAAGTTGTGCTGTTGCTTTGGATAACATTTTGGCAATTTCTCAAAAAAATAATCATAAAGTTACCTTATGACCCAGAAACCCCACTTATAAAAATCTACCCAATGGAATTAAAAACAAATGTTCACATTAGCATTATATATAATACCAAGAAGTGAAATCAATGTCCCTCGACTGATGTACTGATAAACAAAATATGATCACCCGTGTAATGAAATATTATTATGCTATCAAAAAAGCAAAGTCCTGATACCTAAAAGAATATGGATGAATCTTGAAAACATTACACTAAGTGAAAGAAGCCAGACACGAAAGGCCGTATGTCATGTGATTCCACTGATATGAAATATCTATAGTGGCAAAACCCGTAAAGACAGACTAGCGCTTTCCAGGGCCAGGGGTGGGAGAAAAGCAGAGCGAGTGCTGATGGGGAAACAAAATATTCTGGGATTAGCTAGTGGCGATGGTTGTACGACTTTGCGAATGTACTAAAAACAACTAACTTGCATACTTTTAAAAGATTAACTTTATGTTATGTGAATTATATCTCAATAAAGCCATCATTAAAAAACACTTAAGGGCAAGTCTGATTTTAAATCACCATAATTTTTCTTGAAAGTCATGACAGCTTCTCCATTGTGAGCTTCCTAAGTCACCGTACATCATGGCCGCAAGAAGTAAGAGGAGCCCTCCGACACACAGGGTCTGAAGTCAGGAAGAACTTACTGTTTTCCGTGGTTTCACACAACTCCAGTCCAGCAAACTGGAAAACTGATGTTCCACAAACCTCTGCCTTGTTTTGCCCATTGCGAAACTTAGCCCAGAGCTCTGATTCACCGTCCTGTGCCATGCAAGGACCTTGACATGAGAACGTTTATTTTATCGTCAGAAATACATCCCCCCAGATCCTAACTCTGAAAGATCTTCCAGCATCAGTCATAAGAGGTGACATGCGCATACTAATGCTCCTAACAAATGGTCACCACAGGGTGTAGCTCAAGTTTTTGTCATTGTCATCCTTTAATGTGGAAAAAATTCTCCGTGTGAAGCTGTCCTGACACACATTCCAACCCAAATGATAAACCTTCCTTGCAAAAGTTTCAATACTTATCCACTGATTCTCACCTCTGGCTACATGTTATAATCACCGAGAAGCTTTTTAATAATACCGTTGATTGGGTCTCATCTCAGAACAATCGAATCAGAATCTCTGGGGATGCATCTTGGGCATGATTATTTTCTAAAGCTCCTAAAATTAGTCATCCCATTGTGCAGCCTAAACACTAATTAGACCAAAAGCAAAATCAGCAAAAACCTATGTGGGCATTAGGTGGCTGCAGTTCGTAAGAGTGATGCATATTTCAAACTCTTACTTGTTTTTGATAATGTCAGCTGTACTCACGGATGTCATCCTCATGAGTGCAGATCAGTATGGAAATCAAGCCTACTGCAGGGGTCTCTCTGGCCTGTACCACTCGAAGAGTCATGGGGAACGGAAGATAAGGGACAAGGTCACCTGACTTGGGAGCACCAGGCTCCTCCTCCTCCTTCCAGGTGTTCTCTCGCCGTGTGCCATCTTCTGCAAGGACACTTTAGATGGCAAGCTCCAGCAAGTGCTAGTCCTAAATATCCCTTTGGTCAGGCCGAGATGAGTTCTTCAGCCTCAAGATCCTTCACTTTATCCCGTGCCAGAAAGCCAAGGCCCACCCTGGATATGCTCAGCCCAGGCTTGGGCACGCATTGCCCGAAGCTTTGGGTGTGGGGGGACAGAGGCACCCGTTGTTTCATGTATCCTCATACCTATGTCCCTGAGCTCTCAAGACCAGCATTACCACCCTGCAAAAGACCCTCTGCCATAGGATGGAGCCGTCCAAATAACCCTTGCCCCCAAATCTGGCTCCTTTTTTCAGCAATGAGGTTGGAGATCCCCATCACTAACTTTATTTCTAAGGACTTTCTCGACCCAGGTGAGCTTAGGCTGGTGTTTCCAAATTTTGTGTTTAATGCATGCCTTCTTTGCCAAAAAAATTCACATGCTCTTCTCTTCCTCATCCCCCATGCAGCTTGAGGCACAGTTGGGGCGGTTACCTCTTTTTGTGTCCTTTGCATGGAGAACAATTGCTGTGTTCTTCAAACTTCCACCAGGTAAGTGTCCAGTGCCGCCTTCTCTGAATTGCATTGTGAAAACAAGGTTTTATTGTATTGTATTAGAGATTTTTGCTAAGAGAGTAGATTTTAGGTACTCTTGCCATAAATAAAAATGTAACTATGTGATATGATGGAAATGTAACATTTCTTGACTGTAGTAACTATTTCACTATGTAAATCAAAACATATTGTGCACCATAAATATAACATATACAATAAAAAATAATAAAAATATACTCTGGACAAACTTTTGGGGGTCTTGAAATGTCCTCAGCACACTGGCACTTTTTCCATTTCTTTCAAAATAGCCCTCATTTAGGGAGTCAAACTTGTTTAATTTCTATCAAAAGGTAAAATTTTATTTCATAGATTTATCTTGTTGATTTCTGAAATTACAAAGCACAAAGATGCAAGTTGTGTGAAGACAGTGTCTGGCATAAGACAGTCAATAAATTCTCACTAATGATTCATCATAAATGATTATATTGACACTCTCTATATTTAGCTATTTGTTACTTATTTGGAACCAAGGTTATGGATATATGGCAAAATTTGTTATTAAGTTTCTATAATTGTATAACAACTTTAAGAAAAATACAGGAATCACATACAGCTTATCTTTTTTTCCCCCATGATGGAACATGGATACAAAAATGCTACACATTTCCCCTTCTCCCAGAGACGACCTGCTCAGTCGCTCTGTCTGAGAAACTGGCACGGGAGCGAGGCTGACCTGTCCTGCTTCCGTCCACTGCACTCAACGGCCGGGACGACCAATGTTCTCAGGAAACACTTCTGCCACCAGACTCAGGCAGATGATGTTTGATGCACTAAGACTGTGATTAGGAAACAGCTCATCCTACACGCTCAAGAATCAGACCTTCCAGCCGGGAAAGGAAAACACAGCAGTGTTCTTGTCTTTTGCATTGAAAATGGGCGTTCCAATTGCACATAAGACCTTGAGTGACTTTACAGATGAATTTGGCTTTCATTAACAGAGACATGCAGTTACTATTTTGCTTTGGTCATTGATGGTCTCATGCATCTTGTGGCTGATTGTGTGTGACCAGCCACCGCATTAGAGAAGATGAGGTGTAGGTGGCTGGCCCCTCTTGCTTTTGTGTCTAACCGTGGGAAAAAAGAAAAAAGATGTTGCAGGCACAAGAAAAGCAAAATTAATTCTCTTCTCACTCTATAGGTGTAAATTTGCCATTGATGGTATATTGTTCCTCCTCTTCACCTTCTCTGTATACATATAAACACATTGCTCTAAATGTGTGTGTGTGTGTGTGTGTGTGTGTGTGTGTATGTGTACGGAAAGACAGAGAGTTCTTTCTAACTGAATTTCATTTCTATAATGAGGTCATAAATGGTTGGAACTTAATCTCAGCTCTTGCCACAATTGACTCCATCTGGACTGTTTCTACTTGAGCCCATGATGAAGAGCCATTTATGATGAATCAATAATAATGGCCAGTTAACTGTTCCTGAGCTTTGAACTAAAATTGAGATACAGTGATGTGTTTACACAACCTCGGATAATGTCAATATTGAAAACCAACTAGCAGAGAGGTCAAAATTCCTTTACCTTCTGCTAAAATGATGAGTGTTTAGAGTCTCATTATGCAAATGACGCCTCTGGAGAACTATGTGCTTTGAGCTGAGGATACAAAAAGAATAGTACTAAATGTGGTGGGCATATCTCGTTCATTTGTTTCTCCCTGTGTCTTCCCAGAACTGGTTTCTCTTTCTGAACAACACCCTATTTATTTAAATTAGAATTATTTTTTTTTCACACTACATATAGTCTACTCTGGTGGCCACATAAGCCAAGTTAAAGCAATTAAACATCCCTTTTTACATAGAGAGACAAATAATTGAAAAGAGCTTATGTTCAATTTCATTCAAAAGATGGCTTGCTTTCTAATCTGTTCGTACCAAGGGAGCACTAATGAGCTTCCCCATCCATCTTCCCGGGCTGCCTTGGGCCGCCACTCCCAGGCCTATATTGAGCTTCCCGCTAATTCCAGGAAGAGCCTCCGCCTGCCCGAATCTCTGTCCAATAAATCACCCTGTGCTCAACTTAACCCAAGTTGATTCATTTTTGCTTGCAAAGGAAGAATACTAGCTCATATACCCACACGTTTTAAAAATATTTTTGATTTAATAGTATAGCTATTGGGTACCAAGGAAGTGCCCAGAGTTTGGGCACTGAAAGATCTGTAGAACCTCTCCCCTTAAAACCTCAAGGAATCCCTAAATAGTCCATGGCTATGGATGGGGAAGGTTTCAATAAAGAAAAAGAGGAAGGAAAAAAAATTGTACCACAAAATACAAAAAC